>JASTWP010001713.1:0-62156 GCA_030770255.1 Temnothorax ravouxi | reverse complement strand
ATGCGCTACATGATAAATAAATACATATAATATGGTTAAAAAATTTTCTTTTCATTTACCGTTCCCTGTTGTTTATCGTTTACTTAAATATAATATTAAAATTAAGTATCGCGAAGATCTAAACGATTAAATATTGTTGGCGAAAAAAATATATGCGATCGTGAGCGATAACGCGAACGAGGGGGGGGGGCGGGGGCCGGGAGAGACCGCGAGAACGAGAAGACGCGCGCGACCGGGGCGAGGGAGAGATAACGCAAGCGTGTGACGTCACGCGGACCGGCGCGGCCGTTGCACGCGGACCCCTCCCGCGGCGAAAACGCGGTCGCCCCGCGGCGCCGGAAAACCCCCTCGCCCCGCGGCGTCGGAAAACTCGGACCCCCTCGCCCCGCGGCGCCGGAAAACTCGGACCCCCTCGCCCCGCGGCGCCGGAAAACGTGGTTCCCTCCTCCCCCCCCCCGCGGCGCTCGAAAAACGCGGTCCCCCCTCCCCGCGGTTTCCCCCCTCCTCCACCCCCCCCGCGGCGCTCTAAAAACGCGGTTTCCCCTCCCCCCGCCCGCGGTTCCCCCCGCCCCTCACCCCCCCTCAGATCCCCGAGTTAGAATGCCCATACCTTACCTACTTACGTTCGGATTACTTGCGTTGAATTATTATTCGTGTTCTGCTCTTTGCGCTGGAGTATTATTCTCTTGCGGTATTTTCTTGCGTCAGAGTATTATTCGCGTTATTAATTGCCGTAGGATAATGTTTGCGTCAACCGATTATTTGCGTTAGGCTATTAGTCACGTTAGGATATCACTTGTGTTATAATGTCACTTGCGTCTAGATATTATTTGCGTTAATTTTGCGTTTCGTTAGTGCTCGCGGTAATTCCGTATTTTCTCTCGCGTCCATCTCGTACTTTGCGTTCTGCCGAGTACCCCGGCGTATTATTCTTTGCGTTCGAGATTCGCTGGAGACAGTGTGCCGCATTCGAGCAGAATGACTTGCAAATTGACATTTATTGCTTTGTTTTCTTCAAGAGTTACTAAAAAATAAATGTTATTCTTGATTTGTTAATCGTTGGAGTTCGTGGTATTAATTTTTTTTGTCACCTCGCCGAATATCGCGCTGCCCTTCATCACCCCCGCCCTAGGATTAGGTCGAGCTAGCCGATTCCTCGCACATCCACACGTTCGTTTTGCGTCTCGTTTTGATTTTTCGCGATTTCGCGGACGCGACTCTACGTGTCTGGCGCCCAACCTTAAATTCGTTTTGTGAAGTGTCGGAGGTGCGAGGGAATCGTTGGAGAGACCTGTCATCCCGCTCTCCTTTATCCTTTTGATCCGGCACACGTCCCGGAGCGGTCCGGGAGTGAGAAAGTCGTGACAGCGTATAATTAAGTATACATTAATCAATGTTACAAAAATTTAAGATTTGTACCATACTCGGACTTCATCAGTTCACTATGATTTTTCGCGGAGATTAGACGTGTTATGCCGATGCCATATAATTATTGCTTGTCATGGTTCCCGTCACCTCTGAACACTTATGTAAGTCTCGGTTTTAATTTTAATTTATTTTATTGAGTCAATATTATATCATCTTATCTAAATACATTTATTCAGTTGCCACTAAGTTGGTCCAGAAATGTATGGTGCCTTTTGAAATTGTGGACTTGCATGGGTCTCCACGGGACGATAATACTTAATAAAAACGGAAATTTAACTGGAGCATGATTGACTTGCGAAGAAAGCGTTTTATAATGTTTAAGTTTTTTTACTTTGTGATTGCGATACTTCTCCATGTTTTGATTGCAATTTGACTCCGATATATGTTAGTTTATTAATTATTTGCTTAATTGACAATTTTGATGAAGTCCGAGTATGGTACAAAACGTCAATTTAATAAATCTTAATACAAGTTAAAATTTTTGTAATATCGATTAATCTCGTATACTGGTCCTACTGCTCATATAGCCTTTGCTTCAAACAAGCGGAAAATAATATTTTTATTGTAAATATACATTCTTGAAATCCATTTAACAGCCTGTTGAGAGCATCTCTTTGACACACAATAAATTAAATGATACATTCATTAAGCGCTGACCAATTTTTTAGCTTTTAAACATGACTATGGCTATAAGAAGTCATTACGCCATGTAGACACCCTATATAAAAAAGTTCAAAGATCTCTAAATATTTAGTTAAAAGTATTTTCACATTTAATTTATGTAATATTTCTTATATAATATATCAGAATAATTGATTATACAACTATTGTGTCTACAAGTTCGAGGTTATATATCTTTATTAATTAGAATATAGTTAGTATTATTTAATTTATATACTATACAACAAATATTACATATAAATTAAATGTAGAAATACTTTTCATGAATTTATGTAACGTTTAATAACAGTTTTTTTTAATAAAAAAAGAAAAGAATTACCTCGATAAAAGTAACGCTCTCAAATGACATATTAACCTCGTTTGTCACCAATGGTCACCAATAACGGGAAGAAATCGCGCAGCAAGATGTATTTAGATATCTTTAATATGTCTTTAATATGTTTTAGAAATTCTACAAAGATATCTTCAACAAAATCTTTTTAGACATTTTTCGGACAACTTTGAGATATCTTCTAGAAGGTTCCCAGTCAAAATGTCTCTCCTAAATGATCTCATACAAAAAAGTCTCGGGAAAAATATCTCAGACCAAAATGTCTCAGTTCAAAAACATCTCAGTCTAAAGTGTCTCAGTTCAAAAATGTCTCAATCCAAAATGTCTCAGTTCAAAAATGTCTCAGTCTAAAATGTCTCAGTTCAAAAATATCTCAGTCTAAAATGTCTCAGTTCAAAAATATCTCAGTCCACGCTTTCCACGCGTAGAAAGTTGTAAACCCATATAGCACCTTGTCTCGGCGTGAAAAGTATATGCGTGGAGGCAGTAGGTTCCGCCCCCCCTGCGGGGGGCTCCATTATTGTTAAACTAGACACATAGTGTGCCCCCAAAGTACATTGCGTGGGCTTTCCACGCGTAGAAAGTTGTAAACCCATATAGCACCTTGTCTCGGCGTGGAAAGTATATGCGTGGAGGCAGTAGGTTCCGCCCCCCTGCGGGGGGCTCCACTATTGTTAAACTAGACACATAGTGTGCCCCCAAAGTACATGCGTGGGCTTTCCACGCGTAGAAAGTTGTAAACCCATATAGCACCTTGTCTCGGCGTGAAAAGTATATGCGTGGAGGCAGTAGGTTCCGCTCCCCTGCGGGGGGCTCCACTATTGTCCACTATTTTTGTTCGATACATTATATTGTCTGAAATATTTTTGGACTAAAATATTTTTGAACTGAGACATTTTGGACTGAGATATTTTTGAACTGAGACATTTTGGACTGAGATATTTTTGAACTGAGACATTTTAGACTGAGACATTTTTGAACTGAGACATTTTGGACTGAGATATTATAGACGAGATATTTTTGCTGAGATGTTTTGGGCTGAGATAAAATGAGGGGTCACCCTTCTAGAAATATCTTGAAGATATCTTTAACAAGATATCTTTTAGATATCTGCAAGACCTCAATATTTTCTGGGGTTTTGCCCTTGGCTGCATCACCTTCAAATATTTTGGCAGGTTTCAAAGTAAGTTAAAAAGTTTTTGTTGTTTTGGACAATATCTGATATATTATATAACAAATATTACATAAATTAAATGTGAAAATACTTTTAACTAAATATTTAGAGATCTTTGAACTTTTTTATATAGTGTCTACATGGCGTAATGACTTCTTATAGCCATAGTCATATTGTTACAGCATTTGTGTGTGTGTGTTGTGTGTGTTGTGTGTGTGTGTGTGTGTGCGCGCGCGCGCGCGCGTGTTTAAAAGATGAGTGCAATAAGGATTACTTTACCTGTTTTCACTATACAATTATCAATGACAAAAATAGCTTTGTAAAATTCCAAGAAGAATTATATGACGGAATTATATGACGAGCTGCGTGTTGATTGAAAAAGACGAATATAACAGAATATGTCTTAGTTTTGACGTTCCAAGGCCAAAAGTTCTCTGTGATTTATCACATTTCTACCTGAAAATACAAGAAAGACATCTTCTGTTTAATTATGATAACTTGTTTTTTCTTCGGTTTTTCTGTACAATAATATGAGACTGCATGCTCATACATTAATATAATTCAATGCGTATGTAAGATTAACCTCAAATCTACTAATCTAACCTTAAAAAATAAATGATTAAATCCGTTGTAATTATCGATCGGCAACATTTATTAATATACATTTTAAATAAATATACAAGGTACAAGGTTACTTACATCTTCTGCTTCTCTTGCTTCTATTAGCAACGCGAATTACATGTTCGCACACGTCTCACGCGCACGGCAACAGCAGGTCAAGGCTTGACCGTCAAGCTAAGCGTGCGCCGTGCCGTAATATGAGTCAACATGCCCCAGCCCTACATGAATTTTATTTTAGTCATTTTATTATAATAAATTAATATTGTTACTCAAAATAACATGTCGTATAGCAACAGAAACTTTTCTTTTAACTAATAATACGTTACATAGATTTACTTCTCAAGCTGAAGAACATTAATACGATATTTTAGAATGCTTGAAAATTTATTTGCCACTTCATGAATCAGATTTTTCTTTTCTATTGTAATACTTACCTGATTTAAATAAAACTTTAGGGAAAATACCTATGTCGTAGAAAATATATTTTGTGATAACTTTTCCATTGCTTATTTCGCAATAAATACATAAACGGAACGCAACGCCAACTTGCCTTTTGTGCCAAAGAGACCCGGTCTCCCCTAACAGGGAGTGGGTTTGCGGGGGTGTAATGTCGATATAAATTAAATTTTTTCATGTTTTGGTGGGGGAACTCTGAACTTATCCCCTTATTTTAATTATACCGTGTATAATTATATAAACTTACACATGTTATTAGATCTTTTTATATCTAATTATGTATTTTTACATCTGATCATATTATATCCACTTTTTCTCGAGTATTTTATAATTGAAAATTGATCATATATAATCTAGGCAAAATAAAATAAAACTAATTATATATTTCTGTTTGCAGAGCATACATTTTTCTTGGTCAGTTTATAGTGCATCGTGGGTTGGTAAATCACAAAAAATGAAAAGTGACATTTTCATGATGCTTCAAAGGAGTCAAAAACCGCTTTTAATATCTATGAGTGGTTTATTACCTGCCCTAACTCTAGAATATTATGCGAGTGTAAGAAATACTTTTTAAGAAATATATATTATTTTTATATTTTTGCTACATAATACTTCAGAAAGTTCGTACTATTTGCAGTTTCTAACCTCAGTTTTATCATATTTTATGACAATGAGAGCAGCCATTATTATATAAACCAATAAATACGGTTTATTTCTACCATATCATACGTTACAATTGGTTACAATTAATAATAATTAGTGTACTTTATGTATATAGAAACAGGAAATTTTAAAATAGATAATAATATAAAAGTAAAATAAAAATTTATATTTTAAATTTTGTTTGTGTAATTTTATTTTATAAAAAGCGATATATCCAAAAGTATTCTGTTAAGACTAAACTAATGTGTCATATTCAGAAAGACAAAGAGGTAAATATTATATAAACACATGTTTAAAAATGTTTTATTAAGAAATTATAAAAAATCAATCATTTATCTATTGACAAAGTTGTACAATTTTTGTTAATTTTATTTACCCGCGCCTCAGTACTTGTCCGCGAGTCAACGTGTTAGCATTAAGTCGATACTCTCACATGCACAGAGTGGAGCAACACACACACACACATACATACACACACACGCACACACGCACACGCACACATTTACATTTATATGTATTAAAAGAGATCTGAATAAAAAATAATTATCTGTAAAACCAATCAGAGTGTCTCCATGCTTTCTTACCCTGACCCGGCGAGCTAATTCCATGCGAGAAAACGCGACCGTTACATATATCTATATACATATATAAAATTGTACATATAGAACATTGTACCTTTTAACAAAATGTAACAGTTCATGAATATCTTACTATTACATATAAATGAAGTTCATAAATATATATATCTTAGTATTACATATAAAATATAAACATACAAACTTCTCTATTGCACGAACTTGTACTAAAAAAAAAACAAGATAACATATTAAAAAAATATGTTGGCTTCCTCATAGAGGAAGCAATGTGCAGGTTTCTACTTGCACACTTAAAAACTATAAGGAAACCGATGCATAATATAATTGTTGTTGTTTTTATTCTTCCGGGAAGGGTAATAATATTTTCTCTTCTATGATTTTCAGACAATGTTTACGCAGTTTTGGTATATCTGTTGAATATTTTTTATTTGAAGGATTTTCTCCCAATGCTATTGATACTGCAAATGCTGCTGCAAATGATCCACATGACGCAAGATCTGGTTGCTTGGTTACTTTTTCAAATATTATATTATTTTGTTCCAGATTAGGGTATCGTTTTTCAATGTATTTTTGTTCAAATAATGTTAGATCGCAATAAGAATGAGTATCAAAATACAAACTATCATATATATGAAGCATTAAACCATCATAGTAAATACAGTGCCAGTGGTTACCGCAATGCTCACCTCCAACAATCTGAACATCGGAAGTAAAGATCGATTCAATCCAATGTAGATTCATTATGAAAAGAACATCAACACGAGAAAATGTAGTATATCTTTCTATTATCATCATAATTTCATTTAAAGGTCGATCATCTACCCACACAGCACAGGTAGATCCTGAGAATGTACTCAGTATATCACTACCGTAGATTGTGTATATCCTGTTGAGCTAAAAGATTCAATACGGCAATAGTGAATATTAAACAACTAAAATTAATTAGTTCTATATTCTCGAAGTCTTATTATTATTCAAAAAAATAACTTTCGGTCCTTTAATTGACTCGTTCTACAAAAGCTTTTAAAAAAATGACGACACGCTCGGTACAATTAATAACATTAAAGTTAGTCTAGTGTTTTCTATATTTTTGAAATATAATTAATCTTTAGACCGCCGGAAAGCCTAAATATATTAGGCTCTACATGTGATCGAAACTTGTATATGTTATATATAAGATATAAGCACAACAATGAGGATTTTCTAAGAGGATGAAAGCTCATCAAATGCCAGCGGTTTAAAGGTTAAAAAACAGAACTAAATAAAAGAGAAATAGTTACAAAAACTTAATTATGAGAACATATTAATAGTGAATATTAAACAACTAAAATCAATCAGTTCTATATTCTCGAAGTCTTATTATTATTCAAAAAAATAACTTTTGCAATCCTTCACTTGACTCGTTCTAAAAATATACAAGCTGCGAAACTCCGATTTGAATTTTGATAACAAATTTTTTGACTAAAAGTTGACTTCGCCAGATTGGCCAAAGAAAAATATTAAAATTGAGGTCGCTTATATTCTAGGGCACCCTATATATTCGAGGCTAACTCAAACAAATTCTTTGTAGAAAAATAAAAAAATGTGCGGATCAATCCTCTCTATTTGCGATTGCAAAAAATACCTCTTTATTCACACTTTCTTCAAATATCTTTTTTTTCTTTGGCAGCCTGTTCTTTGGCATGAGCTAACCATGTTTTTATTGGGGCTGATATCTGATCATTTGTTGCATTTGTATGAGCCTTTCTTATCACACCTGGAACATATTAATTTTTAAACATTAATAATTTGTATTATTTTCAAAATAATTTGTTTAAGTGTAAGTCGATTACAAAATGTAAGAAAAAATTTATTTCAATTAATGTTAATATATAAATAAAAATTGCTTAAAATACCAACATTTGTAAAAAAATATCTCTTTACTTAATTCAATAAGTAAATTACAATAAATATATTTATAAATAAATAAACATATATATAGTTTTATTTATATACAAAATTATGCAGTTTAATAATTCAAAATTTTAAATTATAATTTAAATTATAATTTAGAATTTATTTTACTTACACATAATTACTTTTCTGCATCTGTATCAAGAATAAATTCTCCCTGATTTTTAGGGAAAGATAAGATCGGTGAAGAAATTAGAACTTGTTTTAATAAATCAAAAGCTTTCTGACAAGATTCCGTCCAATCAAATTTAGATTGATTCTCAGTTAACCTGAACAAAGGTTTTGCAATTGAAGAAAACCCCTTCACAAATTTACGGTAGTAGGAACAAAAACCTAAGAAACTACGTACGTGTTTCTTTTCCCGCGGAATAGATCAATCTTTTACTACTAAGATTTTTTCAGGATCAGTAGTAATTCTCTGATCAGAAACAAGGTAACCTAAATATTTTACTTTTCTACCGAAAAGAGAGCACTTTTTGGGATTAATTTTCAAGTTAGCTGATCGTAAACAAAGAAATACTTCTCTCAAATTATCTATCATTCCCTCAAAGGTCCTACTGTAAATAATTACGTCGTCTAAATAAACCATACAAATTTTAAATAAGATTTTACGCAAAACTTTCTCCATAAGGCGCTGGAAAATAGCTGGAGCATTACAAAGTCCGAAGGGCATAACAGTAAATTGCCATAAGCCACTTCCTATTGAAAACGCGGTCGTTTCTTTGTCCTCAGGACGAATTCCTATCTGCCAGTAACCACTCTTCAGATCTAAAGTAGAAAACCAAAAATTCCCGGATAATAGGTCAAGAACATCATCTATCCTAGGCAACGGATAACAATCCTTTATTGTTATTGCGTTAAGTTTCCTATAATCAACACAAAATCTTAAAGAACCATATCTCTTCTTTACTAATACTGCGGGGGAGACCCAAGAATTTGAAGATTCCTCTATGACCCCCTGACATTTCATATCTTGAATAATCGATTCAACTTCCTCACGCAAGTGAATAGGAATTCGTCTAGGAGTCTGTTTAATCGGCCTTGCTTCAGTAAGATTTATGGTATGCTCAATAACTTTACAATTACCCGAAACAATTTTTTCCGAAAACACATCTTGGAACTCAGTTAGAAAAGAAGCAAAAACACTTTTTTGTGATTCACTTAATCCTTCCGAATTTTGAAGGAAAAGTTCGTTAAGAAATTCAGGAACTTTTTCAACCCCGGTTATTCGTGAGCACGAAAATTCTGTTCTAACACCTTGTTCCCCTATTCCTAAAACAGGTTCAAAGATCTCTTCTAAATTAATTTTCTTAAGAAAATTTACTCCTAAAATCATCTTGAATTTCTGCCACTAACATAGGAACTTCTAACGAAAACTTTCCTATCTCCACTCTCACGAAAACTTTAAACGCGATACTAACTTCCTCTCCAGTAGGATACCTTAAATAACAATTCTCAACCGGAATAAGCTGCTTTGAGGAACTGACTTGTCTTTTATTCAAAATAGAGATGTCGGAGCCCGTATCTAATTTGAAAGTACAAGTTTTTTTATCTACAGTACCATTGTAACGAAAATAATTATTTTCTGAAACTACTCTGTTAATCCTGTAAGAATAAATGTTAGTTTTCTCTGGGGCATTTTTTCCCAATGTCGAACCTGCCCCGCTCAGTTCGACTAATCCGTGTTTCCCTTTTTTTCAATTCCCAAAGAAGGACATTCCGCCCGGAAGTGTCCCGTCTTCCCGCAAAGCCAACATTCTTTCTGGTTTCCGAATTTAAATTTGTTACCATTTTTATTATTTTCGTCGCGCCTCAATTTAAAGTTATTTCCTTTTTTGTTTTCATCATCATTTTTATTTTTATTTTCGTTAAATTTTTTAAAATTATTACCTCCTTTCCTATCAAAACTATTCTCTTGAATGGTTTTAATAGCTTTAGCCCTTTCTACTGCTAACCTCAAAGATGTTATATCCCCTCTAGTTGGAGAGTCCTTTTTACAAAACCATCGTAAAGAGCCAGAATAAATTGCGCACACGCAATTTTATCTCTAACCGTATGAGAACATTCGGGGTAAGCCAATTGAGAAAGTCTTTCGATTTTCGAACCCAAAGAAGCATAATCTTCGCCAAACTTTTGTTTTTTATTCGTGAATAACGAATAGTAATTTTGTGTAAGGTTACTTTCCCCAAAACGTAGCTCTAATTTTGATTTTAACTCTGAGAATTCTAAATTTTCTATGTCAAGTACACTCTCCAAAACCGAACGCGCCTTTCCTCTTAAACAAAAAACCAATGCCACGGTTTTCGTCGCGTCGCTCCACTGATTCGCGCGCGCGATTAAGTTAAACTGCGAGAAAAACTCTCGCAGCGGGACACCTCCGTCAAAAACGTCAGGTTTTATTTTATAACCCAAATCAAGTCGCATTCTTTCCGACGATGAATTTGTATCGGTAGGGGAAATATTATCGGAAGAACTTAGCTGCGCAAATCTCTCCTCGATTCGCTGTATCACTTCGTCCCTCTGTTGAAGTTGAGTAAAAAATTCTGCTTCTCGCTCCTGATGTCGCCTTCTCTCCTCCTGGAGTGTTCGTAGTAACATCTCCGACTCGGAGAGCTGCTCTGGTGTCGTTGCTCGTGGTTTCTTTCTGAGGCGGACGTCTGCTGAGCGCGTCGTAGCCGCCGTTGTCATTTCGTTCACCGTTCGTAAGTAAACGCTCGCCCGTAAGACGATCCCGGACGAGCCCCCAAATGTCACGCTCAATCGCTCGACCGCACTCGCACACGCTCACTCAACGCGCACCGAGCACTCACGCAAAAGAAGGAACTCCGTATTACAAAAAGGAACTTATTTATTGGAAGTACTCGTACAATAGAACACGGGCTATCACGTCAGAACGAGACGGAAGCTCAGAACAGAATCAAACAGACGAAGGATATATAAACAACGCGGTCGTCAAGGAACGATCCGCGATTCCTTCTCGGCTCGCATCTTCAATCCGGAGAGCGCTTCACGCGAAACCAAAGGACGTAACAATATTTTAGTGTACCAGAAAGCACCAACTAAAAAATATATATATATGGTGTCCGATTTGGCGTAGAATGCCCCATATATATATACAGGGTGGCTTATTTTAAATGAGGCAAAAAAATATCTTGAAAAATATAACTTATCTACTAAAAATTTTTTAGTTGGTGCTTTCTGGTACGCTAAAATATATTCTTATATTCTCCAGTCTTTTCTACCCCTATTTCATATATAAATCATTAAAAAAATTTGGTTGATTAGTTATGGATTTATAGAAATTTCGGTAAATATATATATATAAATATATAGATATATAAATATATATATATATATATATATATATATATATATTGTGACGTGACAAGTCGCGTTCACTCTCTGGACGGGCTCGGCCGAGGGGAATTTGGAGATGCTCCCTCGCGCGGAGCGGGGGAAGGGTCCGAACATTAACTTTAATAGCATTTAAGTTTGTAGGAAAGATTGCCAGGGATGACCGGAGCACGTTTGTAACGGCCATGAGCCGCAACGAGGGAAATCCAGAGGACTAAGAGACGGCTGGGAAACGTGGCTGTAGATCGGGCCGCGTCCGCGCCTCCCCGTGCGCCCCGGCGGGCGCCCAGGGAGATTGGAGATACGACACCGCGCTCGGCAACAACGGCCAGTGACAACCACAGACGCCCGGGGAACGCCCTGAGCTGCCAAAAAGGCCAGGGCGAACGGAACGGCACGAGGAAGGTACCGTCCTCATGACCGTCGCCCCCAAGGGTGCAGGCGACGTGGCCATGGCCCGGCCAGCCAGGCTCACGTTACGCCGGGATACGAGTCGCGGCAAAGACAGCCGGACTCGTTTGGGCAGGCCGCGCCGAGGTGGAGACGCGAGCAACAGCGTCGCAGCAGTGGAGGCGCCGTGGAGGAACACCGGCGCGAACAAGTAGAGACGGCGCTCGGATTGGCGGGAGCGCGCGGAACGCACAGAGTGCGCAGGCGCGGGGAGCCGGCGCGAGCCCGATCCGCCATTATCCCAGCACTGTCGTGCCAGCCGTTGTCGGGAGCGCATCTCCTGCCTCCCGGTGGACCTCCCGGACGCATCAAGCAGCGAATCTCTTGTAAGGTCACCACCCTGGCGTCTCCGCGGTAGGAACGAGAGCTCGCTCGAGGCGTTGGCCCCGGAAATCCCTGTTACCTCGACGTTGCCGAGAAGGGCACGTGCGAGCGCTTTAATCTCGATATCGATAGGATCGCGAAGATCCTCGCGCCGGGGCCTCGCCGAGGGTGAGTTCTCCCGTACTTCGAGATCGTAGGGGACCCTCCCCGGGAATGCCGCCGCGGCCGACAGTCATGTGCGTGCGTTTTCTGTAGAGTGTCGTTTCGTGTGTTGTGCGCGATCGGGCGGCTAGTGACGACGGAAGTCGCGCCGGGAAGATCGCGGTAATAAATGTGTTAAGCGGGTGCCGAGTGGCCAGGTATTTTGGAGGGCACTCGACCTCGTTACTGTGACGCCACGCATTCGAGCTGTGGAGACCGGGAATTGGCGTTGGTTGCGATCGTCGGGATCGACGTGGCATCGCGGAATCACCGGACTTCGTATGAGACGGGATTCGCGTGGCTGACCGCGGGATCGTCCGCGATACGCGCCTAATTTCGTGTTTCGTGTTGCGTACGGGATCCTAAACGCCCGAGTGCCGTCGGCAAAAGTCACATTGGTTTTGTGTACGTGGCACGTGGCCGCGCGTTGTATAGTTTCCGTTTGTGCGAAATCGTCGAGTCGAACTCGCGATAAGACTTCGTTAATTGCGCTGCTATTTTCGATTTGCGTTTTCTCACGATACTCCTCTTTTGCGGAGGATTTACGTAGTCTCTAAGTATTCGCGTTGGCGTTCGTGGATACTCGCGTTAATATCGCGCAAAGCTGGCGTGTTTGTCAGGTATGTGTGCTAGCCGTCCGGCTACACATTCGCGTTCGTCGTATTGCGGCGACCTTCAAGTATTCGCGTTTGTTACCTCGTTTAATTATTAAGTATCGCGCTACCGTAGATATTGTACATATTCCGACTGATTTCGCGTATCTCGTCTATGATTTCACTTCTATTTCATATATTCTATTTGTCCTGTTGCTATTTCTAATATGTTCTTCTCAAATATATTAATTTCTATTTCATTTCTGTGTGTGCTCTAATTGCGTATCGCCCAGCTCCAAATCCCCGCCAGCCGAAAGCCCAGCCCTGAGTTTACGGGCAAATTCGCGGATAAAGTAGTAATAGTCTTGTGTTCGGTGGCGTGCTTGGTCACGCCTGGCGCCCATAATAAGTGAAAGAAGTGTTTCGGTAAGTTAATCCCCGATAGCCCTCCTCCGGATAGCGAGACCGGCGGAAAAAGCGTCGCAAGGAATTTTGGCCCCCAACGTGGGGCGTCTCGCTGAGAAATTGAAAAGTATTGTTACGAGAAAATAAAGAAGGGGCGGAATCGGAATTTGGGGAGTGAGCATACGCAATTATTGAATTTTGTGAATTCCTGTGTCTTTTCTTTTGTGTATATTATTGTGTGAGCATGTATTGGCCTCGATCCCCGTGAAAGATAATTTGGAAATTTGCGTGAATATATGTTCGGGAATTTCGGTGCCACACGAAGTGCGTGCCGTATTGAATTTCGACTCGCTGAGTTATTGCCTTTGTTTTGGTTTGCCTGCCGCTATTGTTTGACTCTCGGTACCTTAGCGTTTCTTTCGACGAATTCCTACGTGTTTGTCGCGAATGGAATGCTGTTGATTTCGGCCCCTCTGCCTGACATGCGAAGCTCTTAGCTTTGCGTGCGTTCGGGTGACGGAAAGCAAACCCGACTTTGGTATTGTTTACCTTTTTTTTGTTCCCCTTTGTTCTCGTGACTGGCATATGCGAAGTTAGCGTGAATTGTTCCTAGGGGTATGTATTAGAGTTCGCGCGGAATATTATACAGAGAATTGAGCGTCGCGAAATTATCGTTATCTTATTGAGCCGCGTTTTGTGAAAAGTTTGGATACCTTAAGCTCGAACGGGCGTAATTGTAGGTTGGGGGGAGGATCGAAGCATCGCGCCGGTGTCGCGACATGCCCGGGAGTCAATCCCCACATCGCTGGATTAATACATTGACGGAACTTCAGGCGATTCAACACTTAAAAGCGCGCGGATTAAAGACTTGCGGGATCTTGCCTACCTTGCGCGCACGCCTCGTCCGTCACGAGGAGGCGAGATTAAGCGGCCAAGACCCCCCGTTTTTCCCCGCGATGAATACAGAAAATACCGGGGAAACGGGTATGGCCGACGGAAAAACGGGGGATCCACCGGCACTCCTTATGGGTGTGAGCCCGAATCCCGCGCCAGGGGCCTGGTCATTGTTCCCGGGGCTCGCGGACCAGCGTACGGATAGGTCGGGGGGACAAACTTACAATCTCGTGCCACCCCCGCTTGCGCGACGCGACCCGCCTGCGACCGAGCGACGTTCTATGCGTGCGTCCGAGGCGTATCACTTGATGCGCAAATGGGATTTGCATTTTTCGGGGAAGCGTGGTAGTGACGCGGAGGCATTCTTGACGCGCATTCAGGAGGCTCGCGCAATTATCCCTATTGATGACGGGGATCTTTTTAAGTGCTTGCCATTATTTTTGTCGGGAACCGCGTTGTATTGGGTGCGCCTGGAAAGTCCGAACTGGCGCGATTGGCGTGATTTTGAGACGGCGTGGAGGGCTAGGTTTGGAGATCCGGATTATCACTATACGTTAAGGGAGGAGGTTCTCCGCCGTACGCAGGGAGAACAAGAAACCGCCGCGGATTATATTACGTGTTTGCGCGCTTTGTTTGGTAGGATGAGCCCTCCCTGGTCCTTGGCGGAACAGCTTACCCTAGCACACCGGAATTTGTTACCGCGGTTACAGATCGCTATTCGCCGATTTGAGTTTGCGGATTTCCGTACTTTCGAGGATCTAGCCACACGGATGGAGCGTAGCCTCCTTGCAGATAAAAATTATCGACCCCCGTTACCACCGGAGCAGTCGATGTTCCCGGATCTCGCGTACCATGCACCGAAAGGGAAACCTAAGGGTCCGAGCACTGTCGCCGCGGGGGAGGCCGTCGGCCAACCGGCGGGAAGACGGAGGAACGCCCCGAAGGCCGCATCAACGGCTGCCGCGACAGCAGCAACCGCGACCGCGAGCGCGTCCACCTCTCAGACCGCGACCGGGACCGGTACCAGCGACGCCGGAATGAAATGCTGGAATTGCGATAAAGTCAGACATCGTGCGCGGGAGTACAAGGAACCGCGCCGCATGTATTGCTATCGTTGCGGGAGGCGCGAGTTCACTTCGAGAACTTGTCCTTCGTGTTCGGGAAACGCGGAAGGGAGTGCGTAGGTCGGGTCCCTACGACTCCGAGTTTAGATAACGAGACCCGAACCGCGGATACCTCGGCGAAGACGCTACCGGAATCGAACGTCACTTTTGAGCCTGAGTTACCTCCGCTACAATATATTGAGATTCGCGTGGGCGGTTGCCCTTTATTAGCTCTTGTAGATTCCGGATCAAGTCGTACCCTGATCGGTGGAGAGGGGATGGAGAAATTACAGAAATTAGGAATACGAGCGGAACGCGTGGGAGGAGCCCGAATTCGTATGGCCAACGGGCAATTGGCCACCATTCGAGGCGAGATCTCCGCGCCGATACGCTTGAAAGATCGAAACGCGAAAATTTTCGTCGGCCTTTTACCTGATCTAGCGGTGCCTTGCATTATTGGGATGGATTTTCTAATAAAATTTGGAATCGCGTTAGACTTTGCCAGGGCAGAGTGGTATTTCGCGGATCGGCCACGTAATCGTTATCATTTCCATTCGGACGATACCCCACGTGCTTGCTGCGGATTATTAGAGCTGACGTCGGATCAGAAGAGAAAACTGGAAATTTTTTTACGGACAATCGCGAAGCCCCCGGAGAACCCCGGGCTAACTGATCTAACGGAGCACAGAATTGAGGTGGGGGACCACGCACCCGTAAAGCAACGTTGCTATCTCGTATCGCCGAAGGTGCAGGAGGCCATTCGCGCGGAGGTCGACAAGATGTTAAAAGCGGGAATTATCGAGCCATCGACAAGTCAATGGGCAAACCCGATCGTAATGGTGAAGAAATCCAATGGCAGGTACCGGTTCTGTTTAGATTTTCGGGGAGTGAATCAAATCTCGAAGAAAGACGCGTATCCCATACCGCCGATGGACGGTATATTAAATAAACTTCGTAGAGCGAAGTACATCTCGACGATAGATTTAAGTCAGGCGTATTTTCAAATACCTTTAAGCAAGGATAGTCGCGAAATAACGGCTTTTAGCGTTCCGGGAAAAGGACATTATCACTTCGTACGAATGCCCTACGGTTTAACAGGGGCACCGGCTACCTTTCAGCGCTTGTTGGATACCTTAATCGGTCCGGAAATGGAACTATTCGTATTCAATTACCTCGACGATATAATCATCGCGACAGAAACGTTCGAAGAACATCTCGAATGGTTGAAGCGCGTTCTGGATAAAATTTCAGAAACCGGTCTTACGATTAATTTGGAAAAATGCGAATTTTGCCGTCTTCAAGTTCGATATCTAGGATTCGTCGTAGAGAAGGGGGGCTTATCAATCGATCCCGAAAAAGTTAAGCCAATCATGGAATACCCAGCTCCCCGAAATCTCCGGCAATTACGTCGTTTTCTGGGCATGTCATCGTGGTATCGTAGGTTTATCCCGCAATTCGCCACCCTCAGCGAACCATTGAATCGCCTTTTGAGAAAAGGCAGGCGCTGGGAGTGGGGGGATGCGCAGTGTCGCGCCTTCGAACGTATTCGCGAAAGTTTGATGTCCGCTCCGGTTCTCGCGTGCCCTGACTTCGAAAAGCCGTTCGTGCTGCAGACTGATGCGAGTTCGGTAGGTTTAGGAGCCGTTTTGACGCAGAATTTAGACGGCGAAGAGCGCGTCATTGCATACGCCAGTCGCGTCTTATCCGATCCCGAGACTCGTTACTCCGTGACGGAGCAGGAATGCTTGGCCGTCGTCTGGGCCATTAAGAAGTTTCGACCGTATTTAGAGGGGTACAAATTTACAGTGATTACGGACCATAGCAGTTTGCGATGGCTCCATAACCTTAAAAATCCCACGGGTAGACTAGCTCGGTGGGCGTTAGAGCTTTTAGAGTACGATTATACGGTCGAATATAGGAAGGGGGCCTAACATCACGTGCCCGACGCACTGTCACGTATGTACGAGGGCGGGGAGGAGAGACTGGTTAGCGCCGTGGTGGAAGTAACGGAGGACCCAGATACCTCCGATCCGTGGTATAAGAAGCGATTTTGCGAAGTAGCTACCGAACCTAAGAGATTTGCGCATTGGAGAATCGTGGACGGGCAATTGTATTTCTTGCGACCGAGACCCGTAATTTCTGATATCGTCGAAGATCTCGACAGATGGAAGTTAGTGCTACCGCGAGAGCAACGCCTTCAGGCTCTTAAAGAATCGCATGACGCCCCTCAGGCCGGACACTTGGGTGTTGAAAAGACGTATCAACGTCTTGCCGTCGCGTATTATTGGCCGAACTTGTTTCGAGACGTGACAAAGTATATTCGAACTTGTGACACCTGTCAAAGAACAAAGGTAGAACAAGCGGGTCCGGCGGGTTGGATAAGACGCCGCGTAATAGAAGGACCGTGGACCGCGATCGCCGCGGATATCGTGGGACCGTTGCCGCGTAGTAAAGCCGGTTTTCAATACTTGCTCGTAATTCAAGATCTATTTACGAAGTGGATAGAGATTAAAGCGTTGCGGGAGGCCACGGGTCCGAAGATTCGGGAAGCTCTCGAGGATTTAGTAGTGTCTCGCTGGGGAACACCGAAGATTCTCCTGACGGACAACGGGACGGAATTTATTAATCTAGTTATTAAGGGTTTTGCGGAGGAAAATCGAATTACGCACACGACCGTACCCCCGTATCATCCTCAGGCGAATCCGGTGGAAAGAGTCAATCGCGTTTTGAAGACGATGATCGTGGCGTTTATAGAGAAGGATCACAGAGAGTGGGATCTGCATTTGCCACATTTTCGTTTCGCGTATAATACGGCATTTTACTCGTCGTTGGGTACCTCTCCAGCATTTTTGAATTTTGGGCCTGAGTTGACACCGCCCAGCTCCTTGCGTGACTCGGGAATTGAGACGGCCGAAGTAGAGGCGCGACATCCCGGGGAATGGTCGCAACGTATGGAAAAACTGCGTGCGATTAGGGAGTGGGTGGCGGAAAACCTCGACCAGGCGAACCAAAAACAGGCTGCACATTATAACCTGCGAAGAAGACCGCGTAAATTTCGTGTCGGTGATTTAGTGTTGCGACGGCAACATGTGTTGTCCTCTGCCGCGCAGGGTGTGGCCGGCAAGCTGGCACCGAAATTCCAAGGACCCCTGCGAGTACAGCGAGTGATTTCTCTGGCGGTCTACGAGTTAGCTCAACCGGACGGGTCGCCCGCGGGTAAAGTTCACGTGCAGGATCTTAAGCCCTACTATCCTGTTGTAGTCTGTGTGATACCGGACTGTCCCCTATGTAAAAGGATCGATGGCCAGAGAGGAGATGTGTGTGACTATTGAATGGGTGTGTGTTTTTCTTTGATCTCCTTTCTCTCTCTGTTCCTATAGCATACTTGTCGCGCGCGGAGAAGGGGGGGGACGAGCGAGAGGTATTGTTGGTTGTTGGCGGATTCCTAGGGATAATTTTGAGCCTGAGATGGGTTGTATCGCGTGTCATAATGGAGGGATACTGCGAAAGTAGTTTCTAATTTTGAGAGTACTCTGACGCCGGAGTGGTGATCCAAGGTCCGGGTCGGAGGCTTTCCCCTCGGCACTCGTCTGGGGAGGGGGAGTTGTGACGTGACAAGTCGCGTTCACTCTCTGGACGGGCTCGGCCGAGGGGAATTTGGAAATGCTCCCTCGCGCGGAGCGGGGGAAGGGTCCGAACATTAACTTTAATAGCATTTAAGTTTGTAGGAAAGATTGCCAGGGATGACCGGAGCACGTTTGTAACGGCCATGAGCCGCAACGAGGGAAATCCAGAGGACTAGGAGACGGCTGGGAAACGTGGCTGTAGATCGGGCCGCGTCCGCGCCTCCCCGTGCGCCCCGGCGGGCGCCCAGGGAGATTGCAGATACGACACCGCGCTCGGCAACAACGGCCAGTGACAACCACAGACGCCCGGGGAACGCCCTGAGCTGCCAAAAAGGCAAGGGCGAACGGAACGGCACGAGGAAGGTACCGTCCTCATGACCGTCGCCCCCAAGGGTGCAGGCGACGTGGCCATGGCCCGGCCAGCCAGGCTCACGTTACGCCGGGATACGAGTCGCGGCCAAGACAGCCGGACTCGTTTGGGCAGGCCACGCCGAGGTGGAGGCGCGAGCAACAGCGTCGCAGCAGTGGAGACGCCGTGGAGGAACACCGGCGCGAACAAGTAGAGACAGCGCTCGGATTGGCGGGAGCGCGCGGAACGCACAGAGTGCGCAGGCGCGGGGAGCCGGCGCGAGCCCGATCCGCCATTATCCCAGCACTGTCGTGCCAGCCGTTGTCGGGAGCGCATCTCCTGCCTCCCGGTGGACCTCCCGGACGCATCGAGCAGCGAATCTCTTGTAAGGTCACCACCCTGGCGTCTCCGCGGTAGGAACGAAAGCTCGCTCGAGGCGTTGGCCCCGGAAATCCCTGTTACCTCGACGTTGCCGAAAAGGGCACGTGCGAGCGCTTTAATCTCGATATCGATAGGATCGCGAAGATCCTCGCGCCGGGGCCTCGCCGAGGGTGAGTTCTCCCGTACTTCGAGATCGTAGGAGACCCTCCCCGGGAATGCCGCCGCGGCCGACAGTCATGTGCGTGCGTTTTCTGTAGAGTGTCGTTTCGTGTGTTGTGCGCGATCGGGCGGCTAGTGACGACGGGAGTCGCGCCGGGAAGATCGCGGTAATAAATGTGTTAGGCGGGTGCCGAGTGGCCAGGTATTTTGGAGGGCACTCGACCTCGTTACTGTGACGCCACGCATTCGGGCTGTGGAGACCGGGAATTGGCGTTGGTTGCGATCGTCGGGATCGACGTGGCATCGCGGAATCACCGGACTTCGTATGAGACGGGATTCGCGTAGCTGACCGCGGGATCGTCCGTGATACGCGCCTAATTTCGTGTTTCGTGTTGCGTACGGGATCCTAAACGCCCGAGTGCCGTCGGCAAAAGTCACATTGGTTTTGTGTACGTGGCACGTGGCCGCGCGTTGTATAGTTTCCGTCCGTGCGAAATCGTCGAGTCGAACTCGCGATAAGACTTTGTTAATTGCGCTGCTATTTTCGATTTGCGTTTTCTCACGATACTCCTCTTTTGCGGAGGATTTACGTAGTCTCTAAGTATTCGCGTTGGCGTTCGTAGATACTCGCGTTAATATCGCGCAAAGCTGGCGTGTTTGTCAGGTATGTGTGCTAGCCGTCCGGCTATACATTCGCGTTCGTCGTATTGCGGCGACCTTCAAGTATTCGCGTTCGTTACCTCGTTTAATTATTAAGTATCGCGCTACCGTAGATATTGTACATATTCCGACTGATTTCGCGTATCTCGTCTATGATTTCACTTCTATTTCATATATTCTATTTGTCCTGTTGCTATTTCTAATATGTTCTTCTCAAATATATTAATTTCTATTTCATTTCTGTGTGTGCTCTAATTGCGTATCGCCCCGCTCCAAATCCCCGCCAGCCGAAAGCCCAGCCCTGAGTTTACGGGCAAATTCGCGGATAAAGTAGTAATAGTCTTGTGTTCGGTGGCGTGCTTGGTCACGCCTGGCGCCCATAATAAGTGAAAGAAGTGTTTCGGTAAATTAATCCCCGATAGCCCTCCTCCGGATAGCGAGACCGGCGGAAAAAGCGTCGCAATATATAAAGGAAGATGTCCTGACTGACTGACTGACTGACTCACTCACTCACTGACTCATCAACGCCCAGCCCAAACCCCTGAACCGAATTTTTGTCAAAAGTATATGAAATAGGGGTAGAATTTTCCGGAAAATGCCACTATGTGTATAGTTTTTGTTACCGATTTTCTGGAAACCGGTTTTTCTAATTTTTTTTATTTTTCGGTAAATAATTCACCGAATTTCAAAGAATTATAGATCAAACAGGGGTAGAAATTTCCGGGGAGTGCTATAAAGTGTATAATTTTTCGTTACCGATCTTTTTGAAAGCCGGTATCAAAAATTTTTTAATTTTTCGGGAATTTATTGACCGAATCTTAAAGAATTGTATATGAAGTAGGGGTAGAATTTTTTGGGGAGCGCTATGATGTGTACAGTTTTTGTTACCGATCTTTTCGGAAACCGGTTTTTTTAATTTTTCAAATTTTTCGGGAAATAATTGATTAAATCTCAAAAAATTGTACATGAAAAAAAAGTAGAATTTCCCGGAGTGTAATAAAGTGTACTATTTTTTGTTAACGATCTTTTTGGAAATTGGTTCCGAATGATCGAATCTCAAAGAATTGTACATAAAGTAAGGCTTGAATTTTTCGGGAAATAATTGACCGAATTTTAAAGAATTGTATATAAAATAGGGGTAGAATTTCCCGGGGAGTGTTATAAACTGTATAGTTTTTCGTTACCGATCTTAGAGAGAGAGAGGGAGAAAGGGAGAGAGAGAGAGAGAGAGAGGGAGAAAGGGAGAAAGAGAGAGAGATAGATAGATAGATCGCTATATTTATTATGCGTTCCAGGATAAATCCTCTTAAGCGCAAAAGCCATAACATACAATACAATACATGACTAGAAACTAAATTACATGTGTGTGCGTGCTGTTACACGCGCGTTTGCAAGCATTAACGATTCAAAGACTAGAGTCATTGCTTAATAAGTAATTATATAATTTGTGCTTAAAAATAATCAACGATTCTGAATTACGCAGATCAGGCGGAAGACCGTTCCAAAGTTTAGCCGCTCTACAGCCAAACGACCGTCTATAAAACTCCGTACGACACAGAGGCAGAGTGAGAACGTCATCTAGAGTTCGAGTATCACGCTGAGTCATGTTGCATCTATATTCAAATTTATTATATAGGACACAGGGAATCTTAGAGTACAAAATGGAGAAAGTTAAGTTGCCAATAAAATAATTCCGTCTTGAACTTATCTTCAGCCAATGAAGCCTTTCAAAGTAAGGAGTGATATGTTCATCCCAGCCAGCTTGAAAGATAAAACGTACGCAGGCATTAAATGCTCTCTGCAGCCGCAAGTTTTGCTCACCCGTTATATCAGAGAGGACAGCGCAGCAGTAGTCAAAGTGAGGCAAAATCAGGGCGGTTATTAACCGTACCCGAAGAGCAAGCGGAAGCAGGTGCTTGCACAATTTCAGCTGGTACAACGATGCATTTACCCTAGAGGTCGCTCTGGTGACTTGCTTCTCCCATGAGAGAGTACTAGAGATCATGACACCCAAGCATACCACAGATTCGCTATACTGGATTGCATTTCCATCTACAAAAATTCTTGGCAAATCGTGATTATGAATTTCGTTCACATATCTCGCTGTCCCCATAATCATGGCAGTTGTCTTCTTCGGATTTAAGGTCAATTTGTTGGCAGTTGCCCAGTCAACAATACTTGAAATGTCCTGGTTTATACGTTGTATCGCGTCGCGCAGATATCTAGGCTCCACATGCAAGTAGATCAAAAGGTCGTCGGCATAGAAATTGTATTTACAGAACCTCAGGATCGATCCAAAACCCAGTAAGTACAGAACGAATAACAGTGGTCCCAGTACCGAACCCTGAGGAACTCCCGCAAAAATCGTTCTCCTAGTTGATTTGTCACGAGAAACAGGATCGCGGACTGCCTGTTTCCTATTATCCAAATAAGCACAGATCCAGCGAAGAGCAGAGCAAAAGAAACCTGCATTTCTTAATTTCTCTATTAAGATTCTGTGGCAGACATTATCAAAAGCCTTGGTAAAGTCAAAGAAAACACCAACGGTAACCATTCTTGCATCCGCCGCTTGTCTCACATCGTCAAGAAACCTCACTAATGCTGTCTGAGTGGAGTGGCCCTTCCTATACGCAGACTGATACGGATCCTGAATGTCAGATCTCCCGAGATACTCCTTGATTTGGTCCGCAGCGATACGCTCCATAGCCTTTGAGATCGCACACAAAATTGAGATAGGTCTATAATCTCGCAGTTCCGAGGGACATTTAACCTTTGGAATAGGGCATATTAAGGCCATCTTCCACAAGTCAGGATAAACCCCGACTGTGAAACTGTAATTAAAGATATGCATTACTGCTGGAAGAATGCTGGGCAAAGCTGTGACAATTAATTTAGCCGACAATCCATCTTCACCAGTGGCGTTAGATTTTATCTTTCGTAGCGCATTGACAACTTGCTGTGGCTCAACGTGACTCCAATAAAATTTTGCATCACTATACACCTCCTCGCCCAGATCATAGACTTCCCTGTCCTCCTCTTCTCCATCAAGCCTTGTAAAAGAACCCGAAAAATATTCATTTAAATCCTCGGTTGAGAATAGCACTCTGTTTATAGTGTTCGATTTAATAAGGCCAAGATGTTTTAACCTCTTCCATATAGAATTCATATCTGTGAGATCCTGAAATGCAATGAGATAGTACTTACTTTTAGCCCCACGAACCATGTTTTGCGTAAGATTTCTCAGAAGTCTAAACTTCTCATAATTCGCGTCTGTTCTCTGTCTCCTCCATCTTCTCCTTGCTTTGTCTCTTTCGGCCATTTTAGACTTAATGTCATTCGAGAGCCATGGTGCCGGCAAGTGCCGAGGTTTGATCCTACGGAGGGGCGCATGCTTGTTGTAACATCCAATAACATACTCATTAAGTATCTCAACTTTCCTATTGATATCAGTAGCCTCGAATAGGATGCTCCAGTTACAAGAATCAAGCTCATCAAGGAAGCTCTCGGAATCAAAAAATCGAAAATCCCTGACACAGACGCATCGATCATAGACACGTTTAATTCTGAGGTCATATTCAACATAAATCAGATCGTGAGCCGAAAGAAAACTTACGTCATGTTGGCCGTAGGAGATTAATTTTTCAGTGTCATCGATTATGCACAAATCAAGTCGGGTAGAGGACGCGCGCGTATGATGCGTTGGTGCATACGGCACTAAAGAAAGATGAAGCGTATTAACAAGGGTCCTGATTTGCTCCGCGTCAAAAGACTGAGAGTCCAGATCTGCGTTGAAGTCACCAAGAATGATCATGTGCCTATACAGAGCAGACAAATCTGCTATGGTGTTGAAAATGTCTGACAAGTATCCACAATGGGGGGGCCTATATACCACTGTGAGTAGAAGCTTCGAATTACCGTCAGCTGAGATCTCCGCCATTAAGTACTCCGGCTTTCTGCAGTATTCGTCCTCGGAGTGATGAATCACTCTGGAGCTGAGCTGGTCACTCAGGTAGACCGCAACACCCCCGCCAGTCTTGCCAGCTCGATCCTGCCTCACAATATGATACCCACGCAATGAAACCATACTATCCGGGATAGATGATCTCAGCCAAGTTTCGGACAAACAAATAATGTGGTATCCTGAACCCTCGAAAAAAGATCGAAATTCATCAAGATGCGCTAATAAAGACTGACAATTTACATGACAGACGCGTAAGTAATCAATCGAATTGTTAACCATAGTTAATACTGTTTATTCTATCCGCTATTCTTCTACGTAAAATCGGGCAGAGTTTGCTGTCCAAGGCAGAGTGCAACGGTTCCTCATGAGACGTCCATCTTTTACAGTTGCCACAGACCGGTGACTCTTTCCTCTTCTCACAGTCCTTCATTTCATGTGCCTCAGCGCAGTGACCACAGAGTGATGAAAATCGACAATGCTTGGCAAAATGTCCAAATGCAAGGCATTTGAAACATTGCAGCACCTTGATGTGATCAGAGACTTTACATGCGAAGTAATTTACGAAGACATGCTTCTCCTTGAGTAGTTGCGCCCTAATGCTAGCCGATACCTCTACCACACAATTTGTCGTCTTTCGTTTATCTCGAGGTGGATAGATATAAACAATCTTGATCTGCGATGTTTCGTCCTGAGATATATCCTTTAGGTTGAGAGCAATAATCTCCTATTTGATATCCTCTCTATTCATATCACACGGAATTCCCTGAACCAATAGCCTAGGGTTGACCTTATTTTCCTGCTCCAATCTCAATCCTGCCTTTTCCAGCACTTTCGAGTGCTTCATCTTGTCGAGGTCCACCGAGTGTGCCTCAATACGGACACCATTGTTTTTCGTGGACGATATTCTCTTGACCTTTAAATTATAGTCTGACGGTTTTAATACTCTCTGAACTGCGATTCTTGTATCGCGAGAAGATGCCAGCCCCGCACTCTCCTCCTCGGGAGTAATTATTAAATTGGTAGTCTTCGGAACGTCTAACGTAGGACCGCGCATCATGCGTACCCTGGATTGCCCCGTTCCTACCACCGATGCATAATTGGGCACAGCATGATCCCCATGTAACCGAGACTCGCGAGATACTATGCTACAATTACATGCCGGTGTACGTGCCTGCAAAGAGTCATATCCCTCAGTAATAGCCTTGCCGATAAAACTTTTTAAGTCATCAGACAGCGGAGTAGCATTCCCCCCGCCGTCCAGTAAGCTCAGATACGCAGTCGAAAGCTCAAGGAAAGCTTCTTTACAAAATCTAAACGCGGAATCAATCTGCGCCTTCCTATCCTTAGACTCTTTGCAAGCTAACAATATCTTAGCAACATTATCATGGTGATTATTAATTGATTGACGCATCGCGTTAACTCTAGACGCGTTCATGTTACATGATCTGTCAAGCGCGGACAGATTCGACGCAGAGAGACGCTTTGCAAGACCTCAGAGAGAGAGAGAGAGAGAGAGAAATTTTCGGGAAATCATTGATTGAATCTCAAAAAATTGTACATGAAGAAGGAGTAGAATTTCCCGGGGAGTGTTATAAAGTGTATAATTTTTCGTTACCGATTTTTTTGGAAACCGGTACGGAAATTTTTTCAATTTTTCGGGAATTTATTGACCGAATCTTAAAGAAGTAGGGGTAGAATTTTACGGGGAGCGTCATGATGTGTATAGTATTCGTTGCCGATCTTTTTGAAAACCGGTTTTTTTAATTTTTCAAATTTTTCGGGAAATAATTGATTGAATCTCAAAAAATTATACATGAAGAAGGAGTAGAATTTCTCGGGGAGTGCTATAAAATGTACTATTTTTTGTTACCGATCTTTTTGAAAACCGGTTCGGAATAACCGAATCTCAAAGAATTGTACATAAAGTAAGGGTTGAATTTCCCGGGGAGTGCTATAAAGTATATAACTTTTTATTACCGATTTTTTTGGAAGCAGGTATCAGAAGTTTGACGAATTTTTCGGGAAATAATTGATCAAATTTTAAAGAATTGTATATAAAACAAGGGTAGAATTTTCCGGGAAGTGTTATAAACTGTATAGTTTTTAGTTACCGATCTGAGAGAGAGAGAGAGAGAGAGAGAGAGAGAGAGAGAGAGAGAGAGAGAGAGAGAGAGAGAGAGAGAGAGAGAGAGAGAGAGAGAGAGAGAGAGAGAGAGAGAGAGAGAAGAGAGAGAGAGAGAGAGAGAGAGAGAGAGAGAGAGAGAGAGAGAGAGAGAGAGAGAGAGAGAGAGAGAGAGAGAGAGAGAGAGAGAGAGAGAGAGAGAGAGAGAGAGGGAGGGGGAGGGGGAGGGAGGAAAAGAAAGGGAGAAAAAGGGAGAGAGGGGGACAGAGAGGAAGAGAGAGGGAGAGAAAGAAACAGAGAGAGAGAGAGAGAAAGAGAGAGAGGGAGAGAGAGGGAGGGAGATAGAGACTTATTACATATGTCCTCCGGGGCGAAGCCCGGGTACCCAGCTACTATATATATATATATATATATATATATATAATACGTACTATCGATTTTATAAGAAGGGAAATTATGAATATTGCAATAAACCGTGGAAAACAAAAAAATACATATTATCGTGAAAAATACGAAGAAGAAGAAGTGGCTTGTCTAATAGAAGTCTCTGCATTTCTCAATTGGTGATTTTTTTTAGCATCAATATGATGAATGTAAGTATACATTTATATTTATAACATTTTATGAATATAACATTTAACACGAGATAACATTCAACGTTAAATAACGTTTTATATGTTATAGGTTAACGTCGTTGATAGTAACGACAGCATCTCAGAGAAAGATGCAAAAATTATCAAAATGGAGGCTGAGATTGTTAAATTACGGCGGAGACTTGCTGCAGTAACTCAGCCGCTGCTGTCGATGCCGTCGCTGTCGACGACGCCGCCGCCGCCGCCGCCGCCGACGCCGCCGCCGCCGCCGCCGACGCCGCCGCCGCCGCCGCCGCCGCCGCCGACGCCGCCGCCGACGCCGCCGCTACCTCCACCAGCAGGCCAACCACTACCATCATCAGCGGTACAAGCAGCACCAATAACAATAGCGACATCATCATCAGCGGCACAAGCAGCACTGACAACAACGGCAACAAGAATGGTGCCAATAGGAACATTACGTAAGTACAATCAATTAATCATTTAATCATCAATCATCGTGTAATTTCAAAGTTACTTATACTTCCAATTAAGTAATGCATATCTATTCAGTTATTTATTGAAAACTCAAAACCTCGAGTACTCGCAACTCATCGCGTCGCGTAAAAGAGTCCACAATAAATTTATGTTTGTGTTACAGCGAAAAGATGGCAAAGAGCGGGGCGGAAACGATTTAGCGGAAGAGGAAATAACCGCGGAAGAGGAAATAGCCGCGGTAGAAGAAATAGCCGTGGAAGAGAAAACTTTCGTGCAAACTATTTATTTTTAAAAAATAAATAGTTTTCATGATTTATTAAAAAATATTCAAGATAGAAAAAACATGCGAAAGCGTGTGTGTGTGTGTTTGTGTTAGGTTATAATTTTAGTAAGACATAATTTAATAAATTATGATTATAATTTGAATAAATTTTTTTACTTATTGTAAATCAATTCTTCTATTTTCTGTCAATTATGTCCCCAATCTGTTATTCATGTGTTGTAGAACGTATTAATATTCTATTAAAATGACAATTATTATTTAATACTATAAGTTCTGTGTATAATTATCGTATATCATCATTTTTTTTAAATTATGATAGTTGTAAAGCAACGTCCACATCTAATTCCTTCCCAGCATATTATAATTGGTCTTTAGTAATACTTATGCTTCTTTTATAATGGGTAGAATACTAATTGATGTTTGAATGTTATATCGGCTAATATAAATGCGTTTCTATATTCCTGTGTCATGACTAGTAATTTCATCCGTCGATAATCGAAATAAAGGGGGCACTTACATATACAATATTTATACTTACATATATAAAAAATAAATTTACTCAGGGCAAAGTAGCCGAGATTAAAAATAAAACATGCTACTATGAATGCGAAAGGGAATTATGCAGATTGAAATAAATAATGCGTAAATAATAAGTAAAAATCTGCTTTATTTTTTTTATAAATCTCTGTAAAACAAATCTGGATATTTACTTGTTTATTTAATTTATTTTAAAAGCGTGCGTATTTATAATTCAAAACTTTTAAAAACTCCAGTCTCTCTAAAAAGAGGTGAATTTTGTACATAATGTTTTTTCTTGGTTTTGTCTTGCACAAGGACCAAAACAGATACACTTTTATATTTGGCATATGTTGTAACATAATTTTTTTCTGCTTGTAATAATATAAATTAAATTAAAATTTTTAATGTTTGATATAATTATATATATAACAATATATAATTTATAAGATTATTTATAAGATATAAAGCTAACCTTTTCTTTTTCGTAGTTTTTCTCTATATTTTTTTCTTTTTCTCTCTTTTCTATTCTGTTCCTCTTGCTTTTTTTCGGAAAATTTTTTCAACATTATTTATATTTTCTTTTAGCTTTCGTTTTTTTGTTTCTTTTACAATTTTAAAAGTATTTCATTAATGACCAGTTTTATAAATGTTTGAGTTTCTTCATATTTTATTAATATTTCTAGGAGTATCTCGTCCAAATCATCATCTAAAACTAAAAAATTTCAAGAATATTATTTTTAAAGTAAATTATTATTACAGCGCCAATTACAGAGAGAACATACACTGAGATAAAAAATTTGTCAATCCTAAGAAATATTTTGTCCGATACGTTCAACTAAACATTTTAGTTAGTTAACTAAACATTAGTTGAATTAATTAATTCTTGATTAAAAATACGAAATAAATTGTTCAAACAATATCTAGTTGACTAACTAAAATGTTTAGTTAAACGTATCAAACTAAATATTTCTTGGGATTATCAATTTTTTTTCTTGGTGTATTTTTCGAGATACAAAGATTACGGTCTACCACTTGTTACTTAGGTTTTTTTGAGGTGAAGAATTACAGAGGTAACAATACAAAATACAAATATTTTATTAAAATATTTAAATCCAACAAGGAAATACAAGGTATTTAAATACAAAGTTTATATACGTATTTTAAAAGATTTAATCGCATCGCAAAGAATTACAGAGGTAACAGTACAAAATTAAAATATTTTATTAAAATACATAAATTTTTCTTGTCAAAAAACTTGGCGCTGCTAGCTAGACCTCAAAATTAGGTCAGCGTGGTGTGTATGTGCGAGCGAGTGATATGGGTGTGAGTAATGTGTGTGTGTGTGTGTGTGTGTGTGTGACGGTGAATAATGCGGCTTATGATTAAGTATACAATAAGTTTAGATTTTAAAGCGATTAAAATTAAATATAGAATAAGTATAGAATATAAGTAATGTTTACATTTGTAAAAGGTCTCTCTCTCTCTCTTTCTCTCTCTCTAGTAGCGCCAAGTTTTTTGACAAGAAAAATTTATGTATTTTAATAAAATATTTTAATTTTGTACTGTTACCTCTGTAATTCTTTGCGATGCGATTAAATCTTTTAAAATACATATATAAACTTTGTATTTAAATACCTTGTATTTCCTTGTTGGATTTAAATATTTTAATAAAATATTTGTATTTTGTATTGTTACCTCTGTAATTCTTCACCTCGAAAAAACCTAAGTAACAAGTGGTAGACCGTAATCTTTGTATCTAGAAAAATACACCAAGAAAAAAAATTGATAATCCCAAGAAATATTCAGTTCGATACGTTCAACTAAACATTTTAGTTAGTCAACTAGATATTAGTTGTTTGAACAATTTATTTCGTATTTTTAATCAAGAATTAATTAATTCAACTAATGTTTAGTTAACTAACTAAAATGTTTAGTTGAACGTATCGGACAAAATATTTCTTAGGATTGACAAATTTTTTATCTCAGTGTATGTTCTCTCTGTAATTGGCGCTGTAATTTAAAAAGAGATATTTCTTTTTTGTACTTGTAATAGATCACTTGAAGCACGACTCATTTTTGATAAGGTAACGTAATTTTGTGATGTGTATCACTTGAGTTATAATTTTTTGGAAATAAAAATACTACTGCTTAGGTTTTTTCGAGATTTTTCGAGATACAAAGATTACGTCTACCACTTGTTACCGGTTTTTTTTAAGTAAATATACTACTGCTTAGGTTCTTTCGAGATTTTTTTAGATAAAAAAAGATTACGTCTACCACCTGTTACTTAGATTTTTTAGGTATAATATTACCACTGTTTTTTTCGAGGTAACAACATACATATATACACTACTACGCGTGTACTTGGCGCCTTTCTTTACCTTTTTTTTAAAAAAGGTAATTTTGTACAGATATCATGCCTTTTTGTAGTATTACGCATTTTATAAACAGTATGTACAGGGTGTTATTTCGAGGTATAATACTACCACTGTCTTTTTAATACATATGTACTACTATGCGTGTACTTGGCGCATTTGTTTACCTTTTTTGAAAAAGGTAATTTTGTACGGATATCACGCCTTTTTGTATACAGGCTTGATTTATAAGAATCGACTTGAAAATTCCCTAGCGGCAGAACTAAAACTATGTCATGACATAATAAAAATTCATCCAATTTTTATTATGTCTAGACATAGCTTTAATTTGTCCAATTTTTATTATGTCCAGACATAATTTTAATTCAACGAATTTTTATTATGTCATGACATAGTTTTAGTTTTGCCGCTAGGGAATTTTCAAGTCGATTCTTATGAATCAAGCTTGAATTCGATGTCTAGGTATCCCAGGTTGCCGATGACGGGTTCCAAATAGTGCGCTCCATAGTTTTCGGTGTCCAGGTGTAATAATACGTTGAATTCGATGTCTAGGTGTCCCACGTTGCCGATGACGAGGTCCACATAGTGCGCTCCGTAGTTTTCAGTGTCTACGTGTATTAATACCTCGAATTCGATATCTACGTATCCTACATTCGGATTTAAAGTTTATTAATACACCTAGACACCAAAAACTACGAAGCGCACTATGTGGACCTCGTTATCGGCAACCTGGAACAAGTAAACATCAAATTCGAAGTATTATTACACCTAGACACCAAAAACTACGGAGCGCGCTATCTGGACCTCGTCATGAGCAACCTGAGACACCTAGACATCAATTTCAAGGTATTAATACACGTAGACACCAAAAACTACGGAGCGCACTATGTGGATCCCCTCATCGGCAACCTGGGACACCTAGAAATCGAATTTAAGGTATTAATACACGTAGACACCGAAAACTACGGAGCTCACTATCTAGACATCGTCATCGGCAACCTGGGACACCTAGACATCGCATTCAACGTATTATTACACCTGGACACCGAAAACTACGAAGCGCACTATGTGGACCTCGTCATCGGCAACCTGGGACACCTAGAAATCGAATTCAATGTATTAATACACGTAGACACTGAAAACTACGGAGCTCACTATCTAGACATCGTCATCGGCAACCTGGGACACCTAGACATCGCATTCAACGTACGATTACACCTGGACACCGAAAACTATAAAGCGCACTATCTGTATCTCGTCATCGGCAACCTGGGATACCTAAACATCGAATTCAAGCTTGATTCATAAGAATCAATATATATTATATATATATACTTAATTTAACTAAATAGAAATCTTTTTTCTGACCGATAAGTCTATCGACCTTTAATAATTTACCTACTATAGATTGTTCGAAATACGCGCGCGATATCGAAACTGGCAATACCTGCGCCGCCAGTGTCGAAAAAGTGAAAGGGACATTTTCTCTGATCACGTGATATGGCATGAGAGACGGTCGACGTAGAAGAAGTAGTATCTTAAAAATAAATTTTCACATTTGGATTTTGCGTCGCAATATCTCCGCTCGTAGGGCACGTAGCGGAATATTATGAGAAAACCCCCCCCCCTAATTGGACCCCAAGCTATCGATCAAGCCTACTTAGAACTTGATCTGTTCACTTGTTATCGAGATCTCAACATCTCGGGTACTCGCAACCCGTCGCGTCGCGTAAAAGAGTCACGGTGCGATCTCGCTCCGCGTGTACTTGGCGCGAGACACTATCGTCTCTTGATTTTTAAAGTAAACGATGAATAATCTTCTTTTTTTAAATTTACTTTTTTTAACTTCTTCATTTTTTTGCTTTTTATTATCCATTCTCTTAATTTCTGATTAAAAATATCTTGAACCTTCGTGTACTACAATTATAGATTAATATCTTCTTAAAGTATTAATATCTTTTTAAAATGACATTTATTATGTGAAACTAGCTTCGTATATAATTATCGTTTATAATCATTGGAGGCATTCGACTAAAGTTTTAATTCGTGGCATTTAGGAGCCCAACAGCTCACTGAGCGCTCGGCAAGATAACAACTCTAATAAATGTCATTTTAAAAAGATATTAATACTTTAAGAAAATATTAAGAAGATATTAATCTATAATTGTTTTACACGAAGATTCAAGATATTTTGCCGATATTTTCAAGATATTTTGATTTAAGATATTGGAATTATTTATGGTATCATCATAATCTTTTGGATTAATGGTCGAGGATGCGTAAATAAAAGAATCGCGCGATCAAAGAGAATTACAATACAGACAAAAAGAGAAGCAAATGAGCAAGTATTTCGATTTGGTAAGGATAAAAATCTTAGAAGGCTCTAAAGATTAAATAAACGTATGAATAAGAGGCATAAAGCCGTTAAAAAGTGTTCGTGTCAGTTTCTGTGTGTGTATATATAATTTTTTTCAAACATTACATATCGCCGATTATTTGTCGGTATTGATAAGTAATAAATATTAATAATAACCATGTTTACACAACGGCATATAATCCGGTGTAATAATCTGTTTACTATCTGATCCAATTGATTTTATTAAACTTACTTTACAATTTCTTTTTTGTGTGTGTATGTGTGTGTGTGTGTGTGTGTGTGTGTGTGTGTGTGTGTAAATCCTACATATCATCATCATCATCATTTATATATATAAGTACTGTCGTCTGTATGTATGTATGTATGTACGTATGTACGCGAACTACTCATTCGTTAGTAAACCAAATTTTTACCACAGGTACATGAAATAGGGGTAGAATTTCCCGGGGATGAAAATGTCGTGGTTAATTTTTCATTACCGATTTTCTGGAAATCGATTTTTTTAATTTTTTTAATTTTTCGGGAAATAATCTACCGAATTCGGGAAATAATCGACCAAATTTCAAAGAATTGTATATGAAACAGGGGTAGAATTTCCCGGGGAGTGCCATAAAGTGTATAGTTTTTCGCTACCGATTTTCTGGAAACCGATTTTTGTAATTTTTCTAATTTTTCGGGAAATTGACCAAATCACATTCGTTAGTGGACCGAATTTTTACTAAAAATATATAAAGTAGGGGTAAAATTAGAGAGAGGGAGAGAGGGGGAGAGAAGGGGAGAGAGGGGGAGAGAGAGGGAGAGAGAGGGAGAGAAGGGGAGAGAGGGAGAGAGAAAGAGAGAGAGAGAGAGAGAGAGAGAGAGAGAGAGAGAGAGAGAGAGATTTGATTTGATTTGATTTAATAATATGCCCAAGCAAGGCTAAAGGGCAAAAAATGATACAGTAATGCAGTACAAAGAAATACACATGCTCTCGCTCGCATAGGAGACTAACAACTTAACTATGGAGTGTAATATGTACAATGCGATAATAACTAACGCAACTTCCAGTTATATACGCAGTATAGTTATAACAAAGAACCAACATAAAAATGATACAGTAATGCAATACTAAGAAATACGCATGCTCTCGCTCGCATGGGAGACTAACAACTTAACTATGGAGTGTAATATGTACAATACGATAATAACTAACGCAACTACCAGTTATATACGCAGTATAGTTATAACAAAGAACCAACAAACAGGAGTAAGGGAGAAAACAGAAGACATAAGTAAGAATAGTTACCCAGTTTCACGAGCAAGCAGAAATGTCTTGAGAAGATTTTTAAAGGTAGGAAATGATGAAGTAGAGGTGATATTAACAGGAAGTGAGTGCCAGAAATAAATAGTAGAAAGATAAAATGAGTTTCTGTAGGTAGTTGTTCTATGTGAAGGAATATGAAATGTATGAGATGCATGAGGAAGGCGGTCAGATCTCCTCAAGAGCGGATCAAGCAACGTGAAATTTTCTCGCAAGTAAGAAGGGGAGCACATATGTTTTCAACTGAGAGCCAACCTAATTGGCGTCTATACGGAGTAATATGTTCATCTTTCTTGAGGTCGAAGATGAAGCGGATGCAACAATTTACGATTCTCTGTAATAAGGTATTTAACTCACCACTTAAGCCATGATAGACCAAACAACAATAATCGATGTGTGGCATAATTAGGGCTAATACCAGCCTTATCCTTAACCTCGTAGAAAGAGAATTTCTATTAAACTTGAGTTTATGCAAAGAAAAATGAACTTTTTGTGAGATGTGCAGGATGTGTTTCCTCCAGGACAGGTTGGACGTAAAAATTACACCTAAATTCCTGACTTCATTGACAAAGGGTAAAGGTGTTTGGTCAACAATGACAGGTGGTAAACCATGGCAGTCAATATCATTAACATAAGAACGACTGCCAAAAATTATCACCTTAGATTTCGCAGGATTAAGTTTGAGACCGTTCAAGTTTGCATAGTTAAAAATAGCGTTCGCATCAGTAAAAATCATTTTAAGACCAAGGAGAATGTCAGCACGAGAACATTAAAGATATATTTGTATATCGTCAGCAAAAAGCATATGATACACAAACGACAGAAAACCGCCTATATCGTTAATATATAAAGCAAACAGAAGAGGACCAAGCACAGAACCCTGAGGGACACCAGACGAAGTGAACAACCATTCCGAGAAATTACCTTCATCATCAATCACAGCCTGAGAGCGGCCAGTGAGATAGGAGAATATCCACACAAGGACCTCATCAGAGAATCCCAATTCTTTCAACTTCATAAGTAAACGAAGATGTGGAACAGTATCAAAGGCTTTACTAAAGTCGAAGAGAATCATAATTGTGATAAGCCTATCATCAATTCCCTTTTTTATGTCATCACAGACGCGTAAAAGTGCAGACTGCGTGCTGTAGCCTGAACGATACGCAGACTGTCTCGGATTCAAAAGATTATGCTTGTTCAAATAGTCAGTAATCTGTGAAGCCACTATTCGTTCAAGGATTTTGGACATTTCAGGAAGGTTAGCAATAGGACGAGTATCAGATGGAGACAGAGGAGTACGAATTTTCGAGAGAGGACGGATTACCGCACGTTTCCATAGTGAAGGAAATACAGAGGATTTAAGTGAACAATTAAGCAGTGAAGTGAGCCATTCAGAAATGACAGGCCAGGCTATGCGGAGAACGTAAAGCGGAATGCCGTCTTGGCCAGATGCGAAAGAATGAAGAGGTTCATTTATAATAAGTTTGTATACATCATCAGGCTGAATAGTAGAGAAAGAAAATCTTGAACATTGAGAAGGACTGGAAATTAAAGCAATGGCCGACATAAAGTTGATGTATGAGCAACGTAATGAAGTGTTAGATACAGAGACGTAATATGAATTCAGTTGATCTGGTGAGAAAAAACGGAGAGGAGAAACCGACGTAGACCTGACAAGCCCAAGACGAGCAAGTTCCCTCCACAATTTAGCAGAGTCGGTTAAATTAGTAAGGGAGGTAAAGTGAAAATCAGTCTTGGCGCGCTTGATATCAGTATTAAGCTGATTGCGAAAATGTCGGTATCTAACATAGCCAAGAAGACTATTGGAACGTTTGGCTTGCTTATAAAGCTGATTACGTGTACGAAGTCGGGATTTAAGTTCATCAGTGAGCCAACGAACAAGAGGCTTCCTAATCACTGATTTACGAACAGGAGCAAACACATCTAGCACATCAAGCAATATAGATGACAGACAAGAGCAAGCCTCATCAACGTCAGTCACATTCAAAATTTGAACATTGACAGCTATGGAATGAAGATGCTCAAGGAACGCAGAGGTATCAAGGTTCCTATAACTACGCCGCAGCATAGACTGCTCAGAGTCAAACGTACGAATTAGAGAGAATGACATTTCCAGCAAATCATGTCCCGCAATGAATGGACTCAAGGATTTAGTAAACGATAAGACTTTGTCACTGTCATCCACAACCAGTACATCCAACCACGAATCAGCAGTGGCAGTATGAAAAGTGGCATCAGAGTCGACTATATTTAAAGATAAGCTTAACATAAGTTCGCGTAAGTAGTTAGCCTCGAAACCACTCCTCAAAAGATTGCAGTTAAGATCACCGCCAATGATGATGTTATTGTAAAGATGAGAAACAGCGGTAAGTGATTCAACGAAGTCATTAAAAAGGGCGCCCTTAGGTCTTCTATAGATTGACGCAAATAGCACTACTTCGTTACTTGGCAGACGAATCTCAGCTAAAAGAAATTCCGGAGCGTTTAACTCTGCTCTAGTGAAAGTAGCAATTAATTTGACTTTTATAGAGTTATGTATGTAGCAAGCAACTCCAAAGGGAGGGAGAGAGAGAGAGAGAGAGAGAGAGAGAGAGAGAGAGAGAGAGAGAGAGAGAGAGATGATTTATTTATGCCCAAGCAGAAGCTAAAGGGCAATGCAATATAACGTATACAGTAAATTACAGGATAAAATACTGTGCTCTTAATCCGGTGGTTACCTCAAGGAAGTCATGCAGACAAACCGTCACTAGCAACACAGTAGCTGCAATACAGTACATCACAGCGCAAAATTCGTAGAACTATCCATAAAATTATGGTATAAAGCGACAAAATCTATATAACAATAATAATGAGCTTAAACTAACGCACGCGCTATAAAGCAGCAAAATTCTATGAAACAATAATGGTAACAAACTTAAAACTAACTTAAAACTAACGCACAAATATGATTAAGGTACAATAGTAACCACTTAAAGCTAATACACCCGCTTGAAATCTATATCAACTTCAATTCGAAGGAAAGAACAGCAAGTAGTCATATTCAATCAGTTTCAGAAGAAAGCAGAAATGATCTAAGAAGGCTCTTAAATGATGCAATAGACGGTGCAGAAGTTATGCTATCAGGGAGCGAGTGCCAGAAATAAATTGCAGATATTTGAAAGGAGTTTTTGTAGGTTTCCGTTCTGTACGCAGGAATGTGGAAGGTCTGAGTAGCAACCAAACGTTCGGATCTCCTCAACAGTGGATCAGGTGCAGTGAAAAGATCACGAAGGTAGGAGGGTGATCTCATATGGAGAATCCGATATATCTGGCAACCCATAAAATACAGCCTTCTATTTTCCACCCGAAGCCATCCAAGTCGCTTCCTGTACGGCGTTATATGTTCATCTCGTCTGAGATCATAGATGAATCTAATGCAGCAGTTCAGAAGCCTCTGCAATTTGGTGTTAAGCTCACCAGTCATACCATGATACACCAGACAGCAATAATCGATGTGAGGCATAATTAGGGTCACAACAAGCTTTATCTTTAACTCCGTCGAAAGAGAATTTCTGTTAAATTTGAGACTGTACAGTGCATGATGAACTTTTTGAGAGATATGGATGACATGCTTCTTCCAAGAAAGATTGGATGTAAAAATTACACCAAGGTTCCTTACTTCACTCACAAACGGAATTGGTGTGTTGTTCACCACAACCGGCTGCAAGAGATTCAGATTAATTGTTCCAATATGAGCTCGACTTCCAAATATAATAACCTTTGACTTGTTAGGATTAAGCTTGAGACCATTTATCTCAGCGTAGTCGAATATGGCCTTAGCGTCCCTAGAAATCGATTCAAGACCACGATTGATGTCAGTCGGTGGACACGAGAGATAAGCCTGTACGTCATCAGCAAAGAGCATGTGATACGTGTAAAGCAAAACACGGCATATATCATTGATATATAGAGAAAGAGAGAGAGAGAGGGAGAGAGAGAGAGAGAGAGAGAGAGAGAGAGAGAGAGAGAGAGAGAGAGAGAGAGAGAGAGAGAGAGAGAGAGAGAAAGAGAGAGAGAGTGAGAGAGAGAGAGAGAGAGAGAGAGAGAGAGAGAGAGAGAGAGAGAGAGAGAGAGAGAGAGAGAGAGAGAGAGAGAGAGAGAGAGAGAGAGAGAGAGACTATTTGCGTGTCTTATTACATATGTCCCCCGGGGCGAAGCCCGGGTAACCAGCTAGTTTTTATATAAAATCCGACTGTTTGTCTGTCCGTCCATCCGTCCGTTTGTCTGCGAACTACTCATTCGTTAGTGGACCGAATTTTTATCAAAAGTATATGAAACAGGGGTAGAATTTTCCGGAAAGTATTATGATGTGGTTAATTTTTTGTTACCAATTTTCTGAAAACCGATTTTTTTATTTTTTTTATTTTTGGGGAAATAATTAACTGAATCACAAAGAATTATATATGAAACAGAGGTAGAATTTTCCGGAAAATGCCATGTGGTTAATTTTTCGTTACTAATAGATAAACAATAGAAAATAAAACTAAAAGACACCAGCTATTTCATATATAATTCGTTAAAATTTGGTTAATCAGTTTTTGAGTTGTTTTTCTTGAACGGTCGCTGTACAAAGATGCAAGCGATATAGCCCTAGATATAGAGATCGATGTTGAATTTTAATAATGCGAAAATATACGACGATGCGCCGCGTAGCGGGCGCGAGTCGAACCCTCTCGCAGCGCGAGCCCGCGTTGCCGCTCGCGCCGTACAATCGTGGACGACGGAAGACGCGTGGTGCGGAATTCATCTAAAAGTAAGAGAGAAAGGGAAAGAGAAATGGAGAAAGGAAGAGAAAAAGAGAGAAAGAGAGAGAGGGGGAAGATGGAGAGAAGAGGGAAAGGGAGAGGGAGGGAGAGGGGAGGGAGAGAGAGGGGAGAGAGAGAGAGAGAGATTTGATTGATTGATTGGTTTTATTTAAGCCATAGTCAAGACTTTAGGCTATTAGTGAATTAACAAATATATATCTAAATGTACAAACAACAAATAATTAAGTAACTGAACAAAAATAATAAGAAAAGTAAATAAACATATGCGAGACGCCGTGTAGTCGCTACCGATATGCATTTAACAATAAATAAAGTTTGAAAATGTTGGCGAGCGAGTGATATGCATATGGCGGCGACCGAAGACATGTGAATGCACTCTCTCATGTATAAAACTAAGACTAAGAACTAAGGACTAAGAACTAAGGCGCAGCGCAATTTACAAACTAATGACGATCAGATATTGGATAATATACAATCAGATGACGCAACTTAAAGTAATATAACAAACAAAAGAAACAGAATCGTGAGACTACAATAACCAAGACCAAAAGGTTCAGTACGCGACTAGAAATTTGGCACGCGACTAGATTTGATGATAGTGTCATGTTCCAACGCCTGACGGCTCCGAAGTAGAAGCATACAGGGAATTAGACTCGAGAGAAAAGAGATGGTTATAAAGCTTACTTTTAAATACAGTGACGGTTGAAGAGGATACGATTTCAGTAGGAAGAGAGTTCCATAGATAGATTCCAGCTAAATGGAAGGATCTATGATAAGTTTCAGTCATGTGGATAGGAATTTGATACGCATGTTCAAGAGCAATCTGCGAAGAACATCTGATTGAGGAATCAGGCTTAGCGAAGATTTCGGAGAGGTAACTGGGAGACATACCGCGGGATATCTTGTACATTTCGATTCCCAGAAAGTACAGACGTCTGTTTCTTACGGACAACCACCGCAATTGATGACGAAAAGGCGTGATATGTTCGTCGCGTTTTAAATTGAATATAAAGCGAATTGCACAGTTGATAAGTGTTTGCAATCTACCGTTGAGCTCATCAGTGACATCGTTATACACAAGAGAACAGTAATCTAACAGAGGCCAGATCAATGCAGTCACAAGTTTTACCCGCTGAAGTGACAAGGAGTTCTTATGGAACTTGAGCTTGTATAGCGTGAAGTGCACTCTCTTTGAAATATGGGAGACGTGACTAGCCCAAGAGAGATCAGACCTCATTATGACACCTAAGTTACGCGCTTCGGTAACATAAGGAATCGAAGCACCATCAACAGAAATGAGGGGAAGGTCATTAAGATCAATTTGCTTGACATAATTTTTGCTGCCAAGTATTAAGACCTTGGATTTATTTAAATTGAGAGTCAGTCCATTTGTAGCAGCAAATTCAAAAACTGCACTCACATCGTGCGCCACAAGTTAAAGCCCAGCATTTAATTGAGAAAAGAGACACCTGCGATAGATTTGAGCGTCATCGGCAAATATCAGGTGCTCTGTAAATCTTAAGAACTCACCGATATCGTTAATGAAGAGTGAAAAAAGGAGAGGTCCCAAGACGGATCCCTGCGGAACACCAGCAGTGACAGATAGCCACTCAGAGAAAACACCTTCTAAATCTACAACAGCCTGGAGACGACCAGTGAGGTACGAAAAAATTAGTTTAATAGCGAGATCAGAAGAACTCAATTTCCTGAGCTTGGTCAAAAGCAAAGGATGAGAGACAGTGTCGAAGGCTTTACTGAAATCGAAGAGAACAAGTATCAGTACCTCACCAACGTCGACACCACTCCTGATATCGTGAGCTAGTCGTAAGAAGGCAGACTGGGTCGAATAACCCTTACGGTATCCAGATTGCCTAGCATCAAGGATGTTATGCAAATTGATGAAGTCGACAATTTGACGATAAATAATTTTTTCGAATATTTTGGAGAGTTCACACAGGTTGGCAATAGGTCTTGTGTCAGAAGGAGAGATGGGTGATTTAACTTTGGATAATGGACGTACTATAGCACGTTTCCAAGGAGATGGAAAATGGCCTAAGCTGAAACAACAATTGAAAAATGTAGTCAGGAGATTACCAATATGAGGCAGGGCCAAGGCAATGGCGAATAATGGTAACTGATCAGAGCCGGAAGCAAAAGGAGAGGAAGGTGAAGTTATTACAAAGCGCAGGTCGTCAAAAGGATATTTGAGAAAAATGAAATTGCGGTTCGCCGGGCACTATGGATAAGATATCAGAAAATTGGGAATGTGTACAAGAAGGATAACAGTTTGAAATAGAAGCATAATGAGCATTCAAAAGATCACGCAAAAAAAAGTTAAAGGGTGAAGAACGAGGTGATTCGATAAGACCAAGATTGGCAAGTTCGCGCCACATCTTGGACGGATCAGAAATTTTGTTTGGTCTATCTGTGTGATACTGTTCTCTGGCTCGTCTAAGATCACGTGTAAGATTGTTTCTGGGAAACCTATAAATGAGAAAGTCAAGTATGTCACCAGATCTACGCGCGATGTTGAAGAGCCGGTTGCGATGTCTAATTTTGAGAGTCAGAGCCTCAGTCAACCAAGGCGCAGACGGACGGGTCACTCTAAAAGTATGAATTGGAGCATATAGATTCAAACAGGCAGTGATGTCGTTAGTTATGGTGTTGAGACAATGGTCAAGGTCAGAATCACTGAACCTCGTCAAACCGAAATCACACGGAAAAAATGAGGATAGCATGGAGGTGAGAATGCAAGTAAACGCCTGCTCGTCAAACTCCTTATAGCAGCGCCGAACAAGAGTACGACTACTGAAAGACGGCACTTCAAAAGAATAAGTCAATTCGATGGGATCGTGACCGTTGATGAAGGGGGCGTCAGACTTACGAAATGATAACACTTTGTTCGTGCTGTCGACTATGAAGACGTCCAACCAAGAATGGGAAGAACTTGTATGAAAAGTAGGTTGTGACTGAACAATATCAAGCGACAACTGTGAAACCATGCCTCGCAAGTAACTAGACTCGTATGATGGAACAAGTAGATTGCAATTTAAATCGCCGGTAATAATGATATTTTTGTAACTGTGCATAAATGAAGTAAGGACATCAACATATGTACTGAAATTTCTAGCTTTCGGCCGACGATACATGATAGTGAATAGAAGAGGTTCACATGCAACGTTACGAATATCGAGAATAAGATACTCCGGCATTTGAGAAAGCGGAGGGAGATGACGCCAGGACATGCGCCTTAAGTGAATCGTGAACATAACAAGCGACGCCATCTCCCTCCTTACCTTCTCTATCAGCCTGTAAGAGATAGTATCCCGCGATACGTACGAGGTCGTCAGAAATATGTGAATGGAGCCAGGTTTCAGAGATTGCAATGATATGGAACAAGTTAGACGTTAAGAAGGCCTGGATAGATTCAAGATGGGCAAGAAGGGAGCAAGCATTGAAATGAGCAATAGCAAGACAATTCGGCGACAAAACATGGCACACCTCCGCGACAGGTCACTGGAGATCGGCCAGGCCAGCCTCAGAGGCAATGACTATAGGAGGCTGATTATTGTCTTTGCGGACAAATATTTTACCATCTCTACACCAAACATATTTATACGAACATTGCTTAGCCCTAATCTTACAATTAGTCTTACGCAGAAGATCGTATGTATCAGCAGGAAGAAATTCATTGACACGGATATAACCAGGGACATCGCCCGGAAAAACTTCGCTGACCGAGAGTCGACGTCCACGGCGCACGGCCCTGAGAACGTAAACGCAAACTTCATGAGACTTAAATGCGACGATGACGGATCTCGTACAACCGATATCATTCTGCTGAGTGGCAGAAACAGAGCCAGACGCCGCGGACGCGTCACCCACTCTCACATCCCGGGTCTCAAGGACATCAGAGATAAGCTGCGGAATGCTAAGAGCACGAAAAACGCTCTCAACAAGCTCACAAGATGTAACAGTGAGTCTACTGGGAACAAAAATAATTATTTCAGATGTCCGAAAGACCCGCGATGTCGACAGCCCTGGCTCAACGTGCCCAGAGCCACGCAACTGCGCGCACTGAGCCTCTAGCGACGCAATTCTTTCGCCCTGCTTTTTTATGATTTTTAAGAGCTCGGGTATTTGATCTAACTTGTGCGCGAAGCCCAGCATTCACCGACTTTTGCTGCTTTATGAAGGCAGCGATCTTCTTATCAGACTGGTCAAACCTGGGCAGCAAACCTCCTGTCCGATTCATCAAGTCTAGTGGCCATCCTCTTGTCAGACTCCTCAAGTTTAGTGGCCATCTTCTTGTCGGACTCTTCAAGCTTGGCCAGAATTGACTGAAGGAGTGTGTCAGTGGGCTGCGACTGCGCTGCAAAAGCAGCAGCAGCTCCCGCACCAGGGAAGGCAGAACCACGGAGAGCATCCTTAGGCAGAAACGGGGCAGACAGTCGCGCCGTGCAGCACTCACTGACAGATTTAATATATTGGTAGCAAGATACGGCTTGACGCACCCCGGATGAAAGTCCCTAGCGCATCCGCCACACGAGGAAGCCTGACCGGCTATCGGCTTAGTACACCTGTTGCACACACGCTCGCGCTGCATCGCTTAATGGACACTGTCGCTGTTACTAGTAAACAGTGCCGTGAGCACAAGGATCGCGACAGTGTCGCTCGATGCGATGTCCCCAGAAAGTCACCACCGATGTCGCGCACTACCAATCGGAGAAGACAAGCAGCTCATGCAAATCGTCGCAGGCGCCACCAGATACCTGCACACACACCTATCAGACCCAATGGCGAGCGTGGAAAATGGAGATCAACAGGCGGGCGCATGCGCAGAAGACCGTCAAACAGGCAATCCGGAGAAATCAACGATGATACCAAGAAAGAGGTTATGATGAGAAATGATGATGCTTATCACGAAAATACTCGGATTGGGGTGGCAATCTCCAAGAAAAAGAGTAAGGCACGTGACAAGCAACAGAGAACTTGCTTAGATCTGCAACAAAAAGGCCCGAAGGCAGCTCACGGCAGAAAACAGATCAACTCAAGGCAGGGGCAAGAACACAGCGTGACACAGTTGATACTCACGAGAGAGAGAGCATCCGTCTCGCGGAACTCCGCCAGCCGACTCGCCGAGGGCGCGTAACGTGTCGACCGATACCAATCCGGTGCATGGCGCGCCTTCGCCTGCAATCGACGTCTCATTTGTCTCCCCTTAGCGCAACCTCCCGCTTGCCTCAGCCTGACGAGAATAAATAAGTGGACACACAGCAAGAAGTCGTTATTTCAAACCGTGACCTTTGCCTTGACGATCGAACCTTCTTCCAAGGTTGACACACAGCGTCCGTGGTTCAACCACACAACACATATAAATTTATATACTACGTTTATGCAAGTGTTATTTCTGAAGTAACTAACAATAATTCATTCGTTTACGCGGAGTAAATTATCGTAAGTTCCGACAAAATTCAGTTTATGCGAAGGAATTATCGATATATACTCATACATGTACATTTAATGTTTTCTAATAAAGTAAACTTTATTCTGTTTTTATTTCAAGAAATATAGAATAAAATTTATATAGAATAAAATTTGATTAGGTGTTACAATTTACATTTTATTTATTAAAGATAATCTGCTCATTTTCATATTTCCAAAAAATTAAGTTTTGTATAAAAATCTTTAATAGAATATTTAAATCATTAAAATTAATAACTAGAACTATTTTTCTTTAAAAATAGACAAAATTTAGTAATAACTTCATTAAAAATTAAACAAAAGCGAAATATAAATATCGTTAAAACATATATATTTTAACGATCTCCTAAAACTGTTGAAGCAAACACATCTCGATCAGAAGAAATCGGTCTTTTATAGAATCTGGCGAAGACCTCTGACTGTCCTGACCAACTGTTCTTTTTCAATCAGCTGCCGAAGTCGCAGCGTGTCGTGTATTGTGAGCTATGAATCGTGTGTCAATTCCAGCTTGTCTAAGACACTCTTTTATCCATCTACTATCTAGACGGTCTAGACGGATTGTGAGTTTGCCGCCTAATTATACTTTCTTCTGTACTTCTATCTGTACTTCTCTTTGTACTTTTCTTTGTAATATTTTTTTCTTTCTTTTTTCCCTCTTTCTTTCTATTTCATTTACTTTTAGATATATTGAAACTTTGTACTTCTCTCTATACTTTTTCTATTGTACTTTTCTCTGTAATATTTATTTTTTTCTCTTTCCCTTTGTCTTTCTATTTCATTTACTTTTAGATATTGTAGATTTGTATATATTTATATACAAAAGGCTCTGCTTTGCGCCTATAAAAATCGGCTACTTTGCGCTCTTAAAAGGCTGCTCTGCGCCTGTAAAAATTGGCTGCTTTGCGCCTTTAGAAGGCTACTTTGCGCCCTTAGAAGGCTGCTCTGCGCCTGTAAAAATCGACTGCTTTGCGCAAAGCAAACTGGCATAAGAAAAAAAATATTTGGTAAAAAAGGCAACTAAAAAATTTTTAACTATTAAAATGCCAAAATTAAATAAAAGAAAAAAGTGTAAATTTAAAAAATAATGACAATAAACTTTTGATGCGTAAATTACGATCTGATAAGAAAAAAGAACAAAAGAAAAACATAAAACGTAAACGTGCATATGATTGTTTTTCGACTGATAAAGACGATACGCAAAATGTTATCCACTTTTAAAAAAGGCATGTTAACTGAGTGAATTGCGTTTGTATCGAAATTATTGTTGCCTCTTTTCCGTGATGCCGATTGGTTCTCTTGCTGCGCTTACTTCATTTGCAGCTGTCATTGTATATTTTGACAGTTGTATGTATCAAGGGTTAATAGTGTAATAGTAATAGCATAATGTTAAAGCTAAATAGCGCGCGCGAAGCGCGCGTCCGTAGTGTCTAGTTAATAAAAAAATAACAAATGACAGTGATATAAAGAATGATAAAATTGAAAATATGATAAAAGAAAATATACAACAACAAAGTAAAGAAAAAGAAAAAACAGTAGAATGCGTAAAAAAAATACGAATAAATCCTTCGTTATACAAGGAAGCCAAAAAACAAAAAAACAGAAAACGCATGACGCAAATACGTCAAGAACCTATGTATAAAAAAAATAAAGAGACTGAAATCAGCAAAGAATAATAAATAAACGTCAAAATCAAGTGTTTAAAGAAGCAGAGAGAGACAAAAATTTACAAAGAATGAAAGTCATTCGAAAAGATCAATTATATAAAGAATTAGAGAAGGAAAAAAATGTAGAAAGAATGAAAGTTAAAAGAAAAGATACAAGTTACCAGATAAATGAACAAGTAAAAAATAGAGATAGAATACAAGTTTTGCGCACGTTACGGGATGATCTTAACTACAACTAAAATGAAAGAATTTTTTATATTAAACGTAAAAGATTGTTAAGATTAGATGATTTTTTCAAACATAGAGAAAACTACAGTAATTCTGTTTGGAACAAAATAAATAGTGGCATTAAAGATACTGAATATTATCATAATGTATTGATAATGAAATTTTTAAAAAACAGAAAATTTGGACCAGATATAGTATGTGTATGTTGTGAAAATTTATTTTTTTTGAAATATGTAGAGCATTTTAGTATTACCAAAATACGAAAGAAATTGATTGGCACCAAGGATGGATATTGACGAATTTATTAATAAAATTATCAATAACTTATCGAAATATATTTGTAAGACTTGTAAAAGATATATCACATTAGGACAGCTTCCAAAAACAACAGCAAACGAAGATTTAAGGTTCAATAATGTGCCAAAGGTCGTAACAGATTTGACAGCGGTTGAAGAAAGAATGGTATCACCATATATACCATTTATGCAAATAAAAGCATTACAACCATTCGCTATTAACCCACAATTATCATTAAAAGGAAGTATTGTTAATATTCCGGTTGAAATCAATGAGATGATAAATATTTTACCTAGAAGTTTTGACGAAATGTCGACTATACAAATAAAGCTAAAAAGGAACCTGGAACACAAGTCTGATTATATGTATGAAACCATAAAACCAGCTAAAATTTGTGAAACTTTGGAATATTTACGACATACTCCTTTGTATATAAAAAACAATATAAAAATTGACGATGAATTTTTAAAAAAATATAACAAAAATTTTAATGCAGAGTTGGATTTTATTGTAGATAATAATGATAAGTGCCATAGTTGCACGAATACAATAAATCGATTAAATTTAGAAGAACACGACGATAATTCAGATTCTAAAGAATCGGTTTCTTTCGAACCAATTGACGAAGTTCTCATTACAGATAGAAATAAAGAAATATCTGAAAATATAGTAATTGTAGCACCGGGACAAAACAAATTTCCAGTACCTTGGCATTTAACGGAAAATATTGACGAATTATGCTTTCCAAAAATTTATGGAGGAGAAATTTTGGATAAAAAAAATAAATTGTCATACTCTGAAAGAATTAAGTCAAACATAGAGATAGAAGATCATGTCAACCTACAAGGATTTTATTTATGGCTAAGCAAAAATTGGAAAGATCAGTAACGTCAAATTTAAATATTTGCTTAAGGAGAGTGAAAAGAAATGAAAACTTAACTGCTAAAAAAATTAAAGATCAGAATTTTTTAAATGATTCTATCTGTCATGACGATGGATATAAATTTTTGAAACAAGTGAGATCGTCACCATCATATTGGGAAAGTAAGAAGAAGCATTTACTTGGCATGATTAGACAATGTGGAGTTCCAACATTGTTTATTACCTTTTCTGCATGTAAACACAAAAATCCTGATTTATTAAAAATTTTATACAAATTACAAGAAAATATAAACATCAGTATTCATGATGCTATAAATTTGGATATGGCAGAGAAAACTAAGTTGACCAGAGAAGATCCGGTAACGTGTGTACGATATATAGAAGAAAGATTCAATCAGATTATGACGATATTGCAAAATGAACATGGTCCATTTGGAGAAAATTACGTTGTTGATTACTTTTAGAGGAGAGAATTCCAAGCTAGAAGATCAGTTCATACGCATAATCTTTTATATTGCAAAAATGCTCCAATTTATAATGAAGAAAATGATAACGAAAATGAAAAGTTAATAAAGTGGATTAATAAAATTATTACTTGTCACTACGACGATAAAAATTCATTAATACGTTTGCAGATACATCGACATAAGCCGACATGTTACAAAGATAGAAGAAATAAATATTTGTGTAGGTTTAACTTTCCGATGTTTGTTATGAAAAATACGTTGATTTTTAAACCCTTAGAAGAAAAAGAGAAGACTAAAAATTACAAATCAAATAAAAAAAATTAAAGAGATGGTGCAAGAATTTTTTTTTTTTAATTTACTAATTTTTTTCGAGGAAATGTTGGAACGTTTAGAAATGACTGAGAGAGATTACATTCATGCAATCAGAAGCACTTTATCAAGAACAAAGATTTTCTTAAAAATACAAAGCAACGAAGTTGCAATTAATGCGTACAACAAAATAATATTGACACTTCTCGAATCAAATATGGATATACAATTTGTATTAGATTCGTATATAGTTGTACTTCGTATATGATTAATTATGTTACAAAAGTCGATGCAGGCCTATCACGATTATTAAGAGAGGCATCAAAACATTTGGAAAATGGAAATTTAGATATTAGACAAAAGTTTAGAAAAATTGCTAACATTTTCATAAACGGTAATACTATGTCTGCACAAGAAGCAGTTTATCACGTTCTTGGTCTACCACTTTCATTGTGTAGTAGAGCTGTTATTTATATTAACACTTCTCCGCAAAAAGAACGTGTACAAATGTTGAAAAACCAAAAACATTTAAAAAAAATTAGCGAGAATTCAACGGATATCTATTACAAAAACATTATCGAAAAGTACGAGAATCGAAATTATTATTCTAAATATCCTGAGGTTTGTCTTGCAGATTTTGCGGCGAACTTAGAACATAAAAATTATAAAAATAAAAGTGATAGCGATGATGATTATAGTGAAAACGATGAAATTAAACAACGAAGTAAATTGAAAATTATTGGATTTAATCAATATAAATTGCAACAAGATCGATATAATTATTTCAGAGAACAAGTTTTATTATTTTTACCATGGAAAAATGAATTAAACGATGTGGAGACACAAGATTGTGAGCGAATTTACATAAAAAATATGCAAAGAATAGAAGACAATAGAAAGAAATACTCAATTATAGGTGATGCAGAAATTAACGATGCATTAAATCAAGCACAAAAAGATCAGCAAGATATTGAAGATAAAGAAGTAGAATCTTTTAGAAAAACAAATGTAGAAAAGGAGCAAGAGGTAGATATATTTACTCAAACTAGTATTGTAAATGGCTTAAATAAAAATAAAAGGAAAATAAGTAGTCTATCTAAAGTTACAAAAGAAGAAATGATGAATATACTTCGCGAATTAAATGATAAACAACAAGAAATTACAATGCATGTTTTACATTGTTTCAAGATTGGAAAGTTACCAATTAGACTATTTTTAAGCGGATCTGCTGGTGTGGGAAAAAGCACTGTGATTAATGCGATTTATCAGGTATTGCTAAATTACTTTGATGATATGCCTGGTGAAAATAATAATAAAGTAAAAGTATTATTATGTGCACCCTCTGGCAAAACAGCATTTTTAATAGGTGGATCAACGTTACACACAGCTTTTGTTTTGCCAGTAACACAATACGGAGGACAAATGCCAGAATTGTCAGAAGATATGGCTAATACTATACTAGAGAATTTAATTGGATTAAAATTCTTAATTATAGACGAAATATCGATGGTGGGTAGTACGATGTTTAGTCGAATTGATACACGATTAAGACAAATAATAGGTCGAGACAAAAGCTTTGGTGGGGTTTCGTTTTGATGGTAGGAGATCTTTATCAATTACCACCGGTTATGATACTTCGATATATCTCCCACCTAAATCAAGCATGTTAAGCGTTTTTTCAGGAAATGTATTATGGAGCGAATTTGAATTATTTGAATTAACGGAAATAATGAGACAAAAAGAAGATAAAAATTTTATTGAAGCACTTAACAATCTTGCGAGAGAAACAATGTCTGAAAACAATATTGATCTAATAAGAACAAGAGAAACAACAGAAAATAACATCCCTATAGACGCCATAAGGTTATATGCTGACAATCGTTCGGTAGATATTTATAATAAATTGAAAATAGATTTAAAAGATGAAATCGCTTATGAATTTAAAGCAATAGACTCAATTTTAGGAAAAGTAAATAGTAAAACGAGAAATAAACTGCTAACATCATTAAAAATTTGGCACATACACACATACATACAGACATTTTTTTAAATTGCAATTTTTCGACGTTTTAGAACATTCTGAACACATTCAGAAAAACAAAAAAAAATTTTTTTTTAACGAAAACAAAGCTTCCTCTATGAGGAAGCAAAAAATAAAGAAAGAACAGAATGCAGTGGTTTAGATTCTAAAATCACATTAAAAATTGGAATCAACTATATGATAACCAATAATGTAGATACTGCAGATGGCCTAGTTAATGGAGCCTGTGGAATTTTGAAGTATATAACATTTAAACCAGGTACCGTAGAACCAGTTAAAATATGGCTAGATTTTCATAATGATAAGGTTGGTGTTGAGCAAAGACGACCATACGTAAAATATATGAGTGAAAATTGTATGGAAATGTGTTTAGTTTCTTTGTCACGAATTTTAGCCCAGTAGCAAGGAGAAAAAAATAGGTCTTGCCCTACAAAAGGTCGGGTAATTCTGATTTTTGGATATGTTTTATATTTTAGAGTCCTAATGAAAAATCCAAGTTTTCGACCTTGGCGCACACCCGGGCGCGCCGCCATCTTAAAAAAATGGAGCACAAAACCGGTTTTTTCGGAATATCTTCTTACCAGTACGTTTTAAGGCAAAAATAGTTATTATCAATTTTATAGAAGATATAATTTCCTACAACTTTTGTCTGAAACATTTTTTTGTATATGTAATACATAGCGAGCTACAGTACTGTAAAGTGAAACAATTTATTAAAAATTTCACAAAGGCTCCTTTTTAAGCATATTTTATTAATTCGAGGCATGTGATGATTTTTCTCGCGAAATAATTTTTTGTGTGAATTTTTAATACTTTTCAATAAATACTGCGCGCCAATTTAAACATATAAATTAATTATTATTTATTTATAATTAAATAAAATAAATATACGAAAAATATTTTCAGCCTACGAATGTTTCAAGTTTTATTCTAGTCCGAGGCATTGTTGACGAGCGGTTTTTGGAACTCACCTTCAGCTGCTCACGTAGCTGAAAACAATTAAATAAACAATTGAAAACGATGAGACTGCGGACAAGCGTATATTTTTCTTTGGCGTCAGTCTTCCCTGTGCCACAGGAGTAGGGCTGGAAACGTAGTAATAATGGGCTCACTCCTGTAAAAACTACAAAAGATCCAGTTCCTCAGGCCTTGCTCAATGTAATATCATGCAATTGCAAAAAAGGATGTAAAGGAACATGTGGCTGCAGGAGAGCTGGATTAAAGTGCTCCATTATTTGTGGAAACCCATGACCATATAAGGTAAAGAATTTCAAGACACCACCTCATGACTCATTGCTGGCAAGCGAGCCGCACAGGTAGAAGTAGACTCATATCCGTTAGACACCGCCCTATGACTCATTGTGACGAGGTGCGGTCACCTCCCACTACCGTTTCCAGAAATATATAAAAGCACCGTTCGCCCACTCGACTGAGAGTGTGGAACGGGCCAAGAAACCTTACACATCGTATACTACTCGTTCCATCCTCCACATAAACCACTTGTATTTTGGAATTCTACAATAAATATTATACTCTTTTATATAATTTGAAAAAGAAGATAAAATTATTGAAACACCTACCTTCAACGGACCCGAGGAGCCATAGTCCACATCGCCGAACAACAGCTATTTATCCTGGGGTTTTACCCCCTTAACAGCGGAAGAAGAACCCATTCGACGGAGACGTTCTGCCGGATCGAGCCACCTCGCATCACCCAGGACGTCACAGGTCGAAAATTTTGGTGGCAACGGTGGGATTGCCAAAAAGGTGATCCCCGTGGGACAGCTGAAAGGATCAAAACATCTGGAAAGCATCCCTTGGGACTACACTTCGATCTCTGGAAACTGAACGAGTCAGTAGCGGAAAGAAGCCGATTGCTGAGTTCATCACCATATCCTGTCTCTACAAGGAGAAGAGGATTTCCAGAGAGCAGTTGCTGGGATAAGACTGTTAGCGTGTGGATCGAGCTTCAGGTCAATGAAGTCACACATAACTCTCGTTCTACTTTTTATCATACAATACATGTAAGTGCGAAATTGTTATTCCGAATCTTTGCATTTCCTTTAACAAGCAAATAAATTTAACGAATAAAAAATGGCCGTGAACAATGAGATAAACGATTTAACTAGGCAAATAGGCGATATGAATATTAACGCAAACGACGCGAATAGAAGAGCTAATGCGCCGTATATAAGTTTGCGGGATGCATCCGAGACAATTCTCCCGTTTGATGGAAAAAATATGCCCGTTTTACAATTTGCTACTAATTGCATGAACGCTAAGAATATGATTTCTCCTACCGCGGAATATGGACTTGTCCAAATGATTAAAAATAAATTAGTCGGACCTGCATTGAGGGTGGCATTAAGCGGAGAATATAATGATATAGAATCATTATTAGCGGTTTTAAAAACTAGATTTGCACCAGTTTATTCTTCGTCACAATTGCATGGAGAACTCGCGAAAGTAACTCAACATCCCGACGAATCTGTAGTCGATTACGGTAGCCGAGTATCAATGATCCTGCAACAATTAAAATCTTGTTATCAAACCGAAAATCCGGGTCAAGCAATACAATTTTTAAATTCTGCTGAAAGCAACGCCGTAAGAAACTTTTTAACTGGTTTAAAAACCGACATTTTTACGAGAATGTATCCACGCGATCCAATTACATTGAATACCGCAATAGAATCTGCAATTAAAGCTGAAACGGAATATCAGGAACACGCGCAACGTATGAGAATAACGGAAGGACTTATGCAATCAATTCGGTGTAATAATTGTCTTGGATATGGTCATGATACTTATTCATGCAGCACTATTAATCCTCTTGCGCAAATATCTCACGTACAATGGCAACCGAAGGTATGCTCGTACTGTAAAAATTCTGGACATGTACGGGCAGAATGTAAAGCCTTGCAACCGCAAATTTTGAACAGAAATCCTTTATTAAATAATGTCCGAAATCCTTTGATAAATAATGCCGCGCGAAATATAAACTTTAACAATAATAACCGTTTTAATCGTCCAAATTTAGCTAATCCGCGAAACGCTGGTATAGTTTGTCGATACTGCAAGATCCCTGGCCATAGTCTCGAGCAATGTCGAAAGAGACAATACAATAATAATCTGCGGAATCAAGGAAATCAATATTTTAATAGAGATAACAGAGCTTCTGAAAACGTACGACGCGACAGAGCCCAAGAGAATCCGGGAAACCGAGATCGGGCTCAGCGAGCAGGCGCAGCGCTGAACGAACGCCCGCGAGTGCGCCTGGTCAATCCGGAGAAACCCCAAGAGGAAACGCAAGTGTAAAAATCTGTAATAAAATCGGGAAACCACCTTCTGTCGTTCTGCCAAGCAAAAATCTCCTCGATGAACGCGCTATCTTCATGATAGATACGGGATCCGATATAAATTTGATAAAAGAGAATTCGCTCCATGAGAATGTGCCCATCGATAAGAAAATAGTATTCGAGCTTAGTGGAATAACTAAAGGACGAACACGCACGATAGGCGTAGCTAAAATACGCATTCTCGGTGTTGATGCATGGTTTCATGTAGTTCCTAATAATTTTCCAATTAAGCCAGATGGAATACTAGGCACAGAATTCTTCAAAAATCAAAAAGCAACTATAGACTACCCGAGGGCTTGTCTGGTTGTAAACGGAGTATCGTATTATTTTCATAACGATGAAATCGTTACTATTCCCGCTAGAACGCGAAAACAAATATTTGTCCGTGTAGCGAATCCTGAAATAAAATACGGATATGTTCCAAAACTAGATGCCGGATCGCAGGTGTACTTAGGTAACGCCGTTGTCTCGAATCGTGATGGAATAGCACATCTATATGTTATTAACTCATCGGACGAAGACGTAGAATTAGCGATACCGACTGTAAAAATATATCCATTCAAAGAGTTAAAAGACGAAGAGGCAGAGATGAATAACGCAGAAGAAGATTCAATAGACGATAAAACGCGAGTCGAAAAAATATTACAGTTGCTACGTCTCGATCATTTAAATGCGGAAGAAAAAACTAGTGTCACTAGGCTAGTAACAAATTATGCGGAACGATTTCATTTGCCAGGAGAACCGCTAGGCGCAACTAGCGTATTAAAGCACCGAATATTTACTACGGATGATAGGCCAATCAACGTTAAGCAATATCGTTATCCTCAAGTACATAAAGATGAGATACAACGACAGGTTGACGAAATGTTAGAAAAGGGTGTTATAGAACCGTCGAGTTCACCTTATAATTCTCCTTTGTGGATTGTACCAAAAAAGGATGATTCTAAAGGTAATAAAAAATGGCGTCTCGTAATAGATTTCCGAGCGCTTAATGAGAAAACGATCGGTGATGCATATCCACTGCCAAATATTGTCGATATACTCGATCAACTTGGTAGTGCGAAATATTTCTCAGTATTTGATCTAGCTTCTGGATTTCACCAGATATTAATGGACAAGACTGATAAGCATAAAACTGCGTTTTCAACACCGTATGGACATTTCGAATATAACCGCATGCCGTTTGGACTAAAGAACGCTCCTGCTACTTTTCAAAGATTGATGGACCAAGCGTTAACGGGATTGCAAGGAATTGAATTATTCGTATACCTCGACGATATTGTGATATATTCCAGATCGCTTGAGGAACACGAAATTAAATTTCAACGATTAATGAAACGATTGGAAGAAGCAAACTTATTCTTACAACCTGATAAATGTGAATTTTTAAAGAAGGAAGTTGCTTATCTTGGACACGTAATAACTGAAAATGGTGTACGACCCGATCCTAAAAAGGTAAGTGCAGTAAAGAATTTTCCAACGCCGAAGACACGAAAAAATATTAAGCAATTTCTTGGTCTTGCAGGATATTACCGAAGATTCATAAAAAACTTTTCTAAAATCGCTAAACCTCTTTCAGATTTGACAAAACAGTCTGTCGCATTCGAATGGAAGCAAGAACAACAAGAAGCATTTGATAAATTGAGACATTCTTTATGCTCAGAACCAATTTTGCAATATCCTAATTTTAATGAACCGTTTATTATAACTACCGATGCATCAGGATATGCCATTGGTGCAATATTAAGTCAAGGAAAGATAGGAAGCGACTTACCTATAGCTTACGCATCAAGAGTTTTAAATGACGCTGAAACAAGATATTCGCCTACAGAAAGAGAATTATTAGCTTTGGTTTACGCTGTAAAACATTTCCGACCTTATGTGTATGGACGAAAATTTACATTAGTAATGGACCATAAACCATTAGAATGGCTAAACTCAGTATCCGATCCTACATCACGATTAATGAGATGGAGATTAAAATTAGCGGAATACGATTATCAAATAAAATACAAACCAGGAAAAATGAATAAGAATGCTGACGCGTTGTCCAGAAATCCTATCGAAGAAACTAAATGTGTATATCCTTTGCAAGCAAAACGAGCATTATCATCTTCAAGCGAAGCCTCAGTAGGGCAGGAACATAAAAAACAAAAAACATCTCACCCAAGTTTTAAGAGAGCAATGGAAAGTGAAGGATCAGGAAATCCAGCGCCACATAAAAAGAACAGACCTGACGAACCATCTCCTTATATAGATTCAGATAGCGAAGAAGAATTGTCACCGAGAAGTAAATTCTTAAAAGCTTTAGATGATAGTAGTGACAGTGGAACAGTTTCATATTATTATGAAACCGATTGCGATACCGATGATCCAGAAATATGTCAAAAAGGTGAAAAAAGAAAACATGAAAGTAGCTCCTCTACTCATATAAGACGCAGAAAACGAAAGCATAAGAAAACAAAGAAACACCGTAAGAATTCTAGTTCAAAAGAAATTGACGAATCCCATGATGATAGTGAAGGTATAATGTTACATGTGGATGAAGCTGAAGGGCGCGGTCCGCAAGAGCGTCCGAGCGAAAACGACGCCACCTGCAAGCTGCCGCAAGAAATAAACGCTCCTGACGACGCATGCGCTTCACGTAAGCGACCGAGCAATGATCACACAACGGGTGTCCCAGAAAAACGAATTGATGATAAAAATTATTATGACGAAAAGGAAATGCGTGAACAACAAGAGGAATCAGAAAACGAATCTATGAAAACAGCATCACAATCTAGCGATAATTATCAGGCACATACTAATATTGAAGTAAAAGCTGACGTTCATACACCACCTTCACATATACGAATAATGCCGAAATCAAAAGTCAAAATCGATAAGAAATTACCTAAATTACCAGATGACATTGACGCGATTGAAGTAATAGAAGAAAATATACCATTAGACAAACGAGAATTAGAAGCAATGGAAGTAGATACTGATGATGAAATGGACTATGAAATAAATAAAAATCCGTTAGAATATCGTGAACAAAAAACGCCGAGCGATGATTCAACAGACGAAAGCAATATGAATAGAATATTTTCACCTCCTTCGTATAATGCAGTTCCTAAACCTTTACAAGTAAACAATAAAAAATCTACTGAAACAAAGGATATTGTTCTTAACAAAAAACCAGTTAATAGAAAAATTTCAAATAAAAAATTTAGTAAGAAGATAAATAAGAAATTTAATTTAAAGGAACGAACACCGCCGAAAGAATCACTAAGACCAAAAATGAGAGAAATGGAAGTTACTTCTGTCAATATTATAGATACTCGAGACCACATATGGATGAGAAATGATAACATAATATATTTTATTGATACCAAGGGAGATCCGGTGGATGAGATAGGTGAAGAATTAATTAAAAGAAAAATATGCCAGAAACCGAAAAATTTCAAAGGAATAATAGGACATGTATTACTATCAGAAAAGAATAACAAGAGAAATTTTGGAATAATAATTAAAGAAGAATTAAATGATCAAATTCAGGACATATATGTAGCACAAGGCCTTAGGGAATTAAAAAATGAAATGATACGTTTAAACATATCGCATGCAAGCATATCGGAAAGTAATAGCGACATAAAAATACCGTGGTTTAGAATTCGTAGTATTATACGACTTGTATTTTTAAATACGGATATTCAAATTACTGTATGTAAGGGCCAAGTGTGTATACCCGAGCTCAAAGATAGACCGCGTATCATACGTGAATCCCACGAATCCAGTGTCGGAGGACATAAAGGAATCGCGAAGACAATGGCGCGGATACGTCATAAATATTTTTGGGAAAATATGAAAAGTCAAGTTGAAAAATTTATTCAAACCTGTAGTAGTTGTCAGAAGAAAAAATTAGTACGCGTAAAAACTAAACAACCGATGATTATAACTGACACTCCTGTAGATGCGTTTGATAAAGTTGCTATGGATATAGTAGGGCCATTACCTATTACTGACAATGGTAATGAATATATTTTAACAATTCAGGATCAATTAACAAAATATTCAGTTGCCGTACCTCTCGTTCAAGCAAACTCAGAGGAAATCGCAAAAGCATTCACGCGTAGATTTATTTGTCAATTTGGAAGTCCCAAAGCAATTTTGACGGATCAAGGTTCAAATTTCACTAGTTCAATGATGAAGAAATTTGCAAAATATTTTAAAATAAAACAATATTGCACATCTGCTTTCCATCCTCAATCCAATGGCTCATTAGAAAGAAGCCACCATGTATTAACCGAATATTTGAAACATTATATCTCTGATGAACGCGATTGGGATAATTGGCTCGAGCATGCTATGTTTTCATATAACACTAGCGTACATGAGGGAACAAAATTCACACCATACGAGTTAGTATTTGGCAAAGCTGCGCGATTGCCATCGGAAATAAAAACAGATAATTCTGTAGAAACGTATGACGACTACGTGAGCGAACTTATTGATAAACTAACCGATCTAAGGAAACTGGCTGTATCAAATTTAGGATTAGCAAAAACACGTTATAAACATTATTATGATAGGAAATTAAAAACACAAACATATGAAATAGGAGATTTTATATACTTATTAAAACCTAAAAAGAAAAACAAGTTCGATGATGAATATACAGGGCCGTATGAAATTGTAGAAATCTTAGAAAATAATAATATTAAGATATTAATTGCACCAAATAAAACTAAAATCGTACATGTAGACCGAACTAAACCTGCTCGGATTGCAGATCAGGGATGAAGGAAAAAGAATATACAATTACTGGTTTAAAAGATAATCCTGGAATATTTTTCGAGGCCGTTGGAGAAATGCGTACAACCGAGAATTCTTGGAAGATGATAATCTACATCGACTTACGCGATATTAAAGATACAACGGTCAAGCTCGAACAACAAATGGATTCAATATTACAGCAATGCGACGATCACAATTCGCACTGTGAAATACGACCCCGAATAACTTCACTACTTGCCAAATTAAATAAAATAAAGCAGTACCAAGATCACATAAATGAACTCATAGGAGAATCCCGAACAAAACGAGCTCCCCTGGAATTTGTTGGACAACTCAGCAAGATATTATTCGGAACATTAACCATCGAAGACGAATATGACATGCGAAATGCTATAATGCACGTAGAAAATAAAACTAACGATCTTGCCCTGCTACTTGTGAATCAAACTGTAGCGACGCGGACGCGTTTCGGAGAACTGTACAACGCCACATGGAAGATAAGAAAGCAGCTTAGCGCGTTAGAAATTAAAACGATGTTAAATCAAAGACATCGATATTTTTGGGAAGTCATGACAAAATTTAAATATTCTACTTGATGGAATATTATTCGGAAAACAGGGATTTATCCACCCCCGTTTAATTTCACCACAGCAATTGATAAAAAACTGTAAGTTAATAAAGGAACAGAATCCTCACGCGGAATTTCCGGTGAGCACCGACGAAACCGGAATAGATCAACTTACAAAAATATCTAATTTACGAATTGCCTATTCTGGCAATCGATTAATTTATATCCTGCATATTCCATTATTGATACCTGGAATATACAAAATGTATAGAGCTGTACCATTACCTGCTAAACAAGCATTTGATGAGACGAAATTCGCAGTAATTAAATCCGACGCAGAACATATTGGAATAAGCGAGGACACCGATAGCTTCTACGAGTTCCGAGAAGGAGAACTGCGTGAGTGCGTATCGTCCAGCGCCGTATTTATCTGCCCAGCCATCTTTCCATTGAAAAAGATAAGGCAAGCAACCAGCTGCAATATTCAACTTTTACTGAATAAAAATATAGAAATGGAATATTGCAATATAGTATTACAAAACCTACGAGAAACATATTGGAAAGCTTTGACCACGCCCGGAAATTGGATATATACTGCAAGAAAACGAGAAATAATTCGTATAGAATGCCAACAGAGTAACCAAGAAGAAATAAGTAATTCTGGCGTTATCTCCATACGCCAAGGATGTAAAATTAAAGCAGGAACTACTACGATGAGTCATCCATCTGTTCGTGCTATAGAGTTCGCACAGCATTATACCCCAATGAGCAATCTAAGCGTTTTAAAATTGTACGAGCCTATCCGTGAAAAATATCAAGTCGACTTAACAGAAGCAGCACGCGAATTATGGACAATGAATGATAGCTACGTATCAACGACTTTTGATGACATCATTGAAAAGGCTCGCCAGATCAAGGACAGGAGAAGACAGGAACAAAGGCTCCTCACATATAGTGCAGTAGGATGGGGCATGAGTGTTCTAGGAATACTTATGGTCATCATCTGGGCGATAAGCCGGACTTCTTGGATCAGCAATACTACGAATATGCTCTACGAAAGATGCTGTCGAGACAAAGGAACCAAGGGACTTACCCCTTGCTCTTCTGTAGAGAATAAAAGCCGAGGCGTCGAGCCCGAATGCGGACAGTCCAGCTTGACGACAGCAGAATTCGAAACCAACGCTGAAGACCTGCAAGGAACAGAGACGCACGAAGTCTCCCAGCATACCCGAAAATAATTGCGGACATAATTCGTAAGTGACCAAACCACATGACTTAGTACCATAATTTAGTCTTTGGTTTGTGCTCATTTCACAGGATGCGGAGAAGTAACTATAACCAGAAGGACAACTTTAGACAGTGGCATAGAATATTGGGGCGACTACGCCGAATTATTATGGCCATGCCTGGAGCAGAAGACGTTACGATGGATCTGAGTACGGCAAGGTCTTATCGAAGGTCACCGATACTGCAGCGGGAACCACCAGCACGTGATACCCGATCACCTGGAGTCGATGTGCATCCGGGAATGGATCGTGACTGGCCCGTACCAACGGATCCAGAAGTCTTTTCCAGACCCCCGCGTCCACCGACACCGGCGAATGCCATATACGACGTACCACGGATGTCATTAGCATCCGTCGAAGGGGCGATGTCTCCAGGAATGGAGAACCTGCTGGAGGAAGTTCTCGACGAAATTAACCGAGAGTCTTCCGTCGATGACATGAGTCCAGGCAGCGAAGTAACAAGAACTATTAGACTACCTGACGTCACTAAACCGCCACTGCCCTACGCCAATGTACCAGCGACCCAAACGAGCAGGAGCCACGAATATGTGGAAATGGCATCATCAGTACGAGCTGAAGCATGCAGTAGCCGAGGATTGAGCAGCCTGAGTGCACCTGTGAGCAGTCCACTTCCTTTCGGAGAGCCGTCGTCATCATACAACCATCTCGCTGAACCCGCATATAGACACCATGTAATAGGTGAGCGTCCGATGCTTCCGATACCACAAGGCTCACCACCCCCGCCTACACAATTACCATTACCAATTCCTGTTTATTACCGCGATTATTCAGATCCGAAAGTGCGACCAGCTTACGATTTTATTTGTCATTCGGCTTGGTACGCACAAATCGCAGCAAAAATCGCATTATGCTCAGATTGCGTTACAAGTGAACATACGTTTTGCGTTTTCAATAGGGCAAATGCCGTATGGCGGCAGCTACATGTAATTTCGCGTACATTTGTCCATACCACTCTACACTGCGGTCGATGTTATAAATTGCTAATAAAAACCAAACGCGCAATAGACTGCCATGAGTGCCGCACTACAATAATAAATATGCAAGGACGCACCGAACACTTAACGTATCAGATTTTATGCGAAGCAGTCATTCCTCGCAGAACGCGCTAAACGATACATACTTATAAAATGCATTTGTATAAAACTATAATGCTATTATTTCTTTCAAACATGAATATTAATCAACATATATATATTATACATTTAAAAATGCTTATCAATTATCTTGCGCCTACGTATTCTAGCTTTATAAAATTATTAATTGTTTTTTTTACAGTTTACTGTTTAGAGGGAACTATCTTATTACTGAGTACATTTGTATTAGTGCTAGGGTTACTTCGAATAATAAAAGAGTAATTTCCGTTTGCGATTATAATATACCTTAATGAGCGACCTTATTATAATCACATATTAGATTTATCAGAATATGTTAACCACATTAATACCTTAATATTTCAAGTGAACGACCTTACATAAATTTACTAATCATGTATTTGGTGAAGGTTTTATTAAATAAAAGAAAACTTATATGATTATTGTT
>JASTWP010001712.1:0-62159 GCA_030770255.1 Temnothorax ravouxi | reverse complement strand
CAACGACAACAACAAAAAAAAACAGGAACAAAAGCAGAAAGAAAAAGAAAAACAAATAAAGCAACAAGAAGAAAAAAAGCGGCAGAGACAGGAAGAGAAAAAAAGAAAACAAAATGCAAAAGAAGAACGGCAAAATAAAAAGCAAAAACAATAGAAGAAAATAAAACAAATTAAGCCACAGCCCTTGATTAATTCATTAACTCATTAATTCATTTTTGTTTCCTAAAAAAGCATTAAAATGTATTTGAATAAAGTAACAAACATTTCAATTAATTCCAAATCATCGTGTTTTAGTTACAAATTACAATGAGAACTCGAAATTTTACTTTTTCTTGCGATTCGCTAAAAAAAATAGGGGGTTGGTTGCGGACCATGTGGAGGTCGGTTTCGGACCACCTTTTTTGAGCTTGTCGAAAACGTAGACTTTTGCCTTTGCTCTCTGTATCTCTCAGAACGACACCCATAAACCTTACCAACCGGCGGGAAGTTTAGAGAAATGATCACTCTAGACAGTAAAACTTTAAACCTGTCAAAAAAAGTTATTTTTAACAACTTTATGGCCTTTACCATTTAGGCGGTCGGTATGGGGCCACTCTCCCCTATATGGTCACAATCATGCGATATTACCTCTAAGTTATCCTGATTGATTTTTCCGGACAGTACATACTGGAAATTGTGCTTTTTCCTGTTGCCTGTACGTACCTTTGTATTGCACATCCAGCTTTACTGGTCCATGCTTATATAGTCAAAAAATTCAAAAAAGGCAGTCCTAGTCCATCATTGTTATACAGTCAAGGGAGCGCACCAACAGCTGGATGTTCCAACATCTCTTCTCTTTCATGATTTTTTTATATTATACGGAAAAAAATCAAACCTGTTTTGCTGATAAACAGTAAGTAGTATAAAAATCGATAAAAATTAGTTTAGTTGATTAATTTTTTGTTTCCAAGTTCAAATTCCGGAGAAATTTAAATTTTGCAATAATAAGAATAAGAGAATAACACAGTTAAATTTTGCTATTTTTTTTTCTTTGATGCTCGTGCACGTGTGCTCTGCATGTCTTCTATTACGTGGTGGTAGAGGAACATTGAATACACGTGCTCGCGATCGCAGGTTTGCGAAAAAACATTTCTGTATTTAAAAAAATGTAAAAAACTGTTTTTTTAAATATTCAGTTAGATAATAATGATATACTGTTAAAATTAAATTTTTATTTTAAAAAAGCACACGAAGCATGTGCTTGCAATATTTCATATTTACAAAGAACTATTTTATTATTTAAAAAAATTTTGAGAAACTATTTTTTAATTTTAATTGTTTTAGTAGTAATCTATATATATAAGTACCGTCGTCTGTATGTATGTATGTCTGACCGCGAACTACTCATTCGTTAGTGGACCGAATTTTTACCAAAAGTATGTGAAATAGGGGTAGAATTTCCCGGGGAGTGCCATAAAGTGTATAGTATTTCGCTACCGATTTTCTGGAAACCGATTTTTTTAATTTTTCCAATTTTTCGGGAAATAATTGACCGAATCTTAAAGAATTTTCCGGGGAATGCTATAAAGTATATAGTTTTTCGTTACCTGATCTTTTTGGAAACCGGTTACAAAATTTTTCCAATTTTTCGGAAATTAATTGACCGAATCTTAAAAAAAAAAATGAAGTAGGGGTAGAATTTCCCAGGGATTGTCATTTTTCGTTACCAATCTTTGGGGAAATTGGTATCAGAAAATTTTCAATTTTTCGGAAATTAATTGACCGAATCTCAAACAATTGTATATGAAGTAGAGGTAAAATTTTCTGGGAAGTGCTATAAAGTGTATTATTTTTCGTTACCGATCTTTTTGGAAACCGGTTACAAAATTTTTCCAATTTCTCGGGAAATAATTGACCGAATCTGAAGGGGTAGAAAGAACTAAAGAATGGAGATAGAGGATTACAATAATTGTAATTATAAATATTAATTAATAATTAATTGAGTTTTATTCAATCTTGCAAAACGTATATTTCGTGGGTGTAAAATAAAATTCCTTTCAATAATGTTTATATTTTTTAATTAATAGTAAATAAATGTAATAAAATTAATAATAAATAAATCCTTTTCATAAAAATAAATATAAATTTAACAAATAATATCGTTCATAGGTTGATCAGTTTTAAATGAAATATATATAGATAAGATATGTAGGATAAGTTGCTACTTTCACATATTATATGTCAATTGATAAACCAGTCACTTCAATTCGTGACTGTCACGAACGATTATATTTTGTGTGTCAAGAGTTAGCATACAGAAAAGATACAGTTTTTTATGCAATCGATCAAAGACAAATCGCAAGGAAAAGACAAAAAGAGAACATTATAAGAGAGAGAGAGAGAGAGAGAGAAACAAAGAAAAAAGTATGTATCTTAAATTCTTTCCATCTCTCCATCTCTTTCATATATACATACATACATACAGACGACGGTACTTATACATATAGATAAAATTAAAAAAATTTTATTTATATTTATATCTATATATAAAAGTAATATGAATTATACGAAATCTCTGCAACATATACATTGGTAACATGTAAAAAATTTTTGAAAGAATTGGAGCTGTTTTCGAGATTTTATATCTGTATCAACCCAAGGAGCGCAAATATTTTATAAAACCTGTCATTTATAAATCAAATGCTCAATTTGCATTAATTACGCATTTGAATGAGCGCATTTTGAACACGCAATTAATGTAATTTGGAGGACAATGTAATTGTACGCGCATAAAAGTACGCGCGTAATACATGTATTGGCGCTCCTTGAGAAGTTTATTTAGACAACTGATTTATGAATTTTTAATGGTATTTTTTTACATATGATTTCAAATTATGTTTTTTTTTCTTTTATAGATATTTTATCTTACAAAAAGAAATTATTTTATCCTGTTCCTGTTATAAAGATTTTTCCAAGAAGTTTTCTGTGGCTGTTTTTCCGTTCTTTTTTATTTAAAGGTAAATAAAAAACATTTACAGCAGACTTTCTTTAACAGCAGATATTTCACATTTGTGAATTGTCTGCTGTAGAAATATACTATAAAGAAGACATTTAAAAATCTATTTTTGACAGATTTAACTATGTGGGTAATTAATTCCTCATTAATTATTGCGAAGATAGCATATAAAACTAAAAGATGACAAAAAGAGGTCTTTTTTATAGTCGTACTGCTTTCTTTGCTAAACATAACTTAGAATTTTTAAATAGGGCAGAGGTTTTATAAGAATATAATCATATAATCATATATTTTCATATATAACCATATAATGTTGTTCAAGATTATATTTCCATTTATTATATGATCATATATAATTAATTATTATATATCTACTAATATGAATAAATAAGAGATATTTTTTCATATGTATATAATCAGATACTCATATACATGGCCATATAATATTACAAAATTATATTTTAATTTCTTATATGACCATATTTATTAATATATAAAACAGAATAAGTACGAGAGAGATAGAATGGCAACAGAAAGAACATAACGGGAAAAAGAAATAAAGGATCAAGCAAATGTGATAATACGAAAATATAATAGTAAGAATAACAGTAAGAAAAATAACGTAAACTGAAAAGAAAAGAATAAGTAAGTTTTAATTATACAGTAAATTTTTCGCGATTGTACATACAAGCAAACAAATTTCGGCGTTCAATATTTAGAGAACAAGTAAATTTTAATTATAAAAAATGCCTCGAAAAAGAAAAGGCGAAAATTTGAGTAAAATGAGTCGTGAAAGCAGCCGTTCAAGACAGAGGCGAAAAAATGAGAGTTGGGAGGAAAGGACTGAAAGACTTGAAGCTGATGCTCAGAGACATGCTCAGCAAAGGGCCAACGAAAATGATGAGACAAGGTCTCAACGACTGGAAGCTAATGCCCAGAGAAATGCTCAGCAAAGGGCCAACGAAAATGATGAGACAAGGTATCAACGACTGGAAGCTAATGCCCAGAGAAATGCTCAGCAGAGGGCAGAGGAAAATGATGAGACAAGGTATCAACGACTGGAAGCTAATGCCCAGAGAAATGCTCAGGAGAGGGCCAACGAAAATGATGAGACAAGGTATCAACGACTAGAAGCTAATGCCCAGAGAAATGCTCAGCAAAGGGCCAACGAAAATGATGAGACAAGGTATCAACGACTGAAAGCTAATGCCCAGAGAAATGCTCAGCAGAGGGCAGAGGAAAATGATGAGACAAGATCTCAACGACTTGAAGCTGATGCCCAGAGACATGATCAGAGAAGGTGCCAAGCCAAACAACTGAATCACCACATTGCGCTAATTGCCAAAGGTCATGAAATGAATGTGCCTGTTCACACACTTGACCAAATGAATGTCAAATGCCAATTTTGCAAATTGTTAAACTTTACATGTGAAAAGCCTAAAGATGGAAAATTTACATATTGTTGCCAAAAGCTTCAATTAAAACACATAAATTTTCCTGAATTTCTAAAAAAATTATTCATGGGAAATAATGCTCGATCTAAGAATTTTATGGATAATATTCGTTCGTATAACAGCGCTTTAGCTATGGCTTCTATGGGTGCCCCAGGCAATAGGAATCCCTTGGATGTAGTGAGCCTTGCTCCTTATTGTTTAAAGATTCATGGGCAATATCATCATTTGACCACGAAAGCAATGCGCCCATGTGATGGGCAACCCCCACGATATGCACAACTTTACTTTTTGGATACGGAAGAAGCTGTTCATCATAGAATGAATAACAAAGCCAACCAAGGGTGTGATCCAGCCCTGATGAGAGATTTATCATGTTTCATGATTCAATGCAATGAATTTGCTTTAAGCCCGCGCGAAGCGCGGGCTCAAAAGCTAGTATATAATAATGCTGCGAGACAAGACGAGACGAGACGAGACCAGATGAGATTTAGACGAAACGAGACTTTATCAGGGTGTAAACCCATGCAGCGGAACAGTAAGTAGTATAAAAATCGATAAAAATTAGTTTAGTTGATTGTGTTGTATTGTATGTAGTTTTATTTGTGTCCCCTCAAGGTTCAACTCGACCTTGATCAAAACATGCTAACAGGAAAATTCCTGAATTCGAATAAAATATTATGAAAATTGTAGCTAATATGTAGTAAACTGTAGTTAATTGTAGCTAATATGTAAAATATTTAATTAAGTCGAGAATTGCAACTACATGATCTTTCTTCAGTCGTTCATGCATAAGGCATAATTATCAAATAAAATATTAAACGAATATTATTCCTGTGACGCATGATCCATTTCTCCTCTATAAATCAATTACGTACCCTTATTACGCTTTCTTTCTAATTATTTCAATGATGCAAATGCCAATACGTTATTCTATTAAAATTCATAAATCACAATAATTTCATTTAATTCCCTGCTTATTACATTGTTTATAACGTATTGCAATCATTTTCAAAGTTTTAATTCGCCTCCTTTACTAATCTTACTTTTTTACTTTCAGGTACGATATGCTCACTCTGGATCTGGATCATCAGTGATGATCGGTCGAGTTGGGCTGCGTTCGGAAACTTCACCCGGGTGCACCCGCCGAGGCTTACGCTGTTCGGAAACGTTCGGGTTGTACCTGTGTGACAGAAATAAAGTCGTTCGGAAACTTCACCCGGGTGCACCTCAGGAGGAAAATTTTCCACCCTGAAATTTCAGGGTGAATGCGGGTAACTTATTACATTTAGCGGCATTTTTTAAACTGTAGGGCTGCGTTCGGAAACGCTACCCTGAAGGTAGACTCGGGTGAGTAGTGGTGGGGGCAGGGTGCACCCCGGATGTAAGTAGTTTCCGAACGGCAAATAATAAAACATGGCAGGATGAAAGGCAATCCCGAGATAATATTATTGTATCCTGCGCCATGACTACTGGACAAAAAATAATCAGGATAGCTTTAGATAGTTTATATCCAGATAGTAACCCCTTAGGAAAATTTACTTGAAGTTTTTTAAAGTTACTTAAAGTATTTTAAAGTATTATAAAGTATACTAGCCGTAATAATAGTATACTAATAGTATAATAGTAGACTAATAGTATACTGACAGCCGAGCGTAAAGTTTTCTTTAAGTTATTAACCTCAATAAAAACTTTATATGCAAGTCGCAAATATACTTTAAATTTACTTTTAACAAACGTAATACTTATAAATATACTATAAGTTTACTTTTTATAAAGGTAATACTTAAAGCTGTTTTTAACTTATGCGTGTTGTTTCATCTGGCTAAAAAAAAAATTATATTATGTTGTAATTTATTCAGTTTTGAAATTTATGATTTGTTTGTTATTGCAGAGTATTGTGCTAAACATTTTAATAAACAAATCTCAGAAGTGAGTTCTGAAGTAATTAAATCAATAGGATTCAAACTGAATAATTTCATAAAAACTGAAGAGGGCAAGAAAATTATTAACAAACATAAGTTAAGCCTTGGACTATCCATAGACTTACCAAGTCAGTCTACAAGTAATGAATCTCTTACACTCGATAAAAAATCTTTAGAAGAAAATATAAATAATGATACAGTACAGTAATCTTCAAAGTTACAAAAATGTTTCTTACTGTAATATTTTTTAATGAGTACTCAATAAAACATTTTTATTCTGATAAGTTTTTTATGATATTTATCTTTGAATAATATTACTAAGGTCCTTTTACTACCAGCTATACATATACGGTAATTTGTCCTTAGATTATATTTCTTTTTTAGCTCAGTGTGCTATTGCTCCTAAATGTGTTTTTTAAATCTTTAAATAAACTGTAAAGTTTATTAAAAAATTTAAAAAATATTTATTTGTAGTTTAAAGTTTATTTAAACTAGGAATAAATATTTTTTAAATTTTCTTAAAAATAAAGATTATTTTAGGAATAACCAAGAGTCCAAAAAATAAACTGACGTTTTTGTCTTTATTTTGATGTCAAAATGACGATAAATAACGTTAATTTGTTTCTCATGGGTTATCAAGGCTGCAGCCCACTTTAGGGTACGTTTTACTTAACGCTCGCAATGGTCGCGAGCATTGTTGGCCCTTGTTTAATATTTGACGAACAACAAGGCTGAAATGATTCCACGAGCGTTGCGAGCGTTAAATGGAACACATCCTTAATGCAACAAGTGCTTCGAAGCATTTTTCTCTTTCTATCTTTATTAAAACAAAGAAAAAGAAAAATGGTTCAAAGCATTGGTTGCGTGTTAAGTGGACCGCAGCCAAATAGTCCAGTTTACTAATAAAATAAAAACCACAAAATTAACTACAATATGTTTGTTTCGCAACTTTATGATTGAAGTGGCGAATTTATGGTATAAGTGGATAGTTGCATGATTATATAGTTTTATAATAACTATTTCATGCAGTGTTATAGTTATCAAAAAGATTATTATTACAAGATCTTTGAACACTTTAAAGATGTACCTGTTATAGACAAGTACAGTTAATAAGGAAGCATCAGGGTGAGAAGATTGTCACTGTCCACTGGATCATCGAAGTCAAGCAACACGGACGCGGTACTGTACTAGGATGGGTGACCGCCTTGAGAGCGTCCTTACTAAAAGTAACTGTTAGGTTACTTAAAGTATTTTTAAAAGTATACTACCAAAATACTTAAAGTTTTATTTGAATTAATCACAAGTTTATTAATAGTAATTACATGAGTTAACTTAAAGTAACCTTTAAAGTATATTATAGAAATACTTGAAGTTTGGTTCCAAATCACTTCTAGTTTATCAATAGTTTATCAATAGTTTATCAATAGTAATTTCTTTGGTAAACTTTCTAGTTTATTTTAAGTTTTTTAAAGTAAATTTTCCTAAGGGAACGACACAGTATAATATCTACTTATGCTGTGATAATGATGAGCCGCTGAGTGCTTCTACAGCTTCTACTTCCTTTTAGTAAAATTAGTGGTGCAATCACCAAATAACGATAAAATAATATATTTTTTAACTTACAATTATCAGTTATTACTTTACAAAAGGAGTGTAAAATATATCGATTGCTTAAGCAACTGTTAAGACATACCTACATAAGATGAATCATTAATTAATATAAATAATAAAAAATATAATCGTAATTAGCGTCAAGATATTATTAAACGTAGATAAAATCTGATAATAAATTAGCGGTAGGCAGTAGAATATAATTAACCTTACTTAAATCCAATTAATCAGAGTTATTATAGATTAACAGTTTGATCAATTCAGCAAATCGCAAAGCAAACCCGGTAAAACATATTTTATATAAAAAATTTAAATATAATATTATATAAAATATGTCCATATATGTCCATACTATGTTTTTTTCTCTTGTATAATCTCTGTTCGTATGTACAAGAAAAATAATAAAAAAAGAATTAGAAAATAATTTTAAAAATAATTTTTTGCATTGTTTTTTTATAACAAAAAATAAAGTCTGAGAAATTGTGAAAAATTTGCTTATATATAATCATATATAATCATATTTTATATACAATTATTACATTTCTCCTTACAGAAATTTAATACTGTAAGTGATTATTTGGCTAGTGATTAATTACTTATTTCGAGTATTAAAAGTACTGTTTTTAATGATTTTAATACTCAAAATAAGTAATTAATTACTAGTCAAATAATCACTTACAGTATTAAATTTCTATAAGGGTTATATATAATTATATATGATTATATAGGCAAATAAATAATGCAAAAACAATAAAAAACAATGCAAAAATTATTCCTTTTAATTATTTTCTAATTTTTTCTTTTTATTTTTCTTGTACATACGGGCAGAGATTATACAAGATACAGAAACATACATGGACATGGACATATTTTATATAATATTTTATATAATATCATATAATTTTATATATATTAAATATGTGTTTATATAAAATTTTTTTTACCGGGAATAGATAATGGAGCTACGAATTCAAGTGTTTAACGCACAGTACACGATATTCGCCAGCCTCGCTTCGAAGAGAAAAGATACAGTAATACCTGGTGTATTGTATACGAAGTATTGGACACAGAGATGTACTAGAACCTGACCGGAAATGTTTGGAATGGATTCCGATCAAAATTCAATTAGTTCCTTAGATTTCCATTGTTTTTTTGAGAGAAAACGGAATAATTTCAATCGGAATCCATTCGGAACAGTACCATAGAAGAAGAAACTCCATTGCTACAGTTTAAAAAATGCCGCTAAATGTAATAAGTTACCCGCATTCACCCTGAAATTTCAGGGTGGAAAATTTTCCTCCTGAGGTGCACCCGGGTGAAGTTTCCGAACGACTTATTTCTGTCACACAGGTACAACCCGAACGTTTCCGAACAGCGTAAGCCTCAGCGGGTGCACCCGGGTGAAGTTTCGCGGCAGCGCGTCGTGACTCGCGACATCAACAAGTGAATCCAGACGTCGCAGTTCGTCATATTGTTCGCCACGTCGTGTGTGCCAACATCGTCTCCGCAGGTCAGCATTTTACGAAGCCGTAAGTAAATAATTATGTATTACATCATTAGGCTGGGGCTACACTATGCGCGTTTTCGCGAATCGTGCATTTGTATATCATGTGTGCTTAGCACGAATGATACAAATGCACAATTTGAAAACGCGCATAATGTAGCCCCAGCATTACTGTAATAAGCTCTAATTAATATGTATTAATTTTCAATAATTTTTCTTTTTCAGTTATATTTCTGAAACGCCGAAGAAGATGACGATGTCGACAACGACGGCGGCGTCGACGACAAGCGCGGCGTCGACGGCAACGACGACGACCACGGCGCCGACGGCAACAACGACGACTACGGCGCCGACGGCAACGACGACGACCGCGGCGTCGACAGCAACGACGACGACCGCGTCTACGGCGTCTACGCCAGACATTTTCCAATTACATGTAAGTGTTAAATTTTTAATTACATGGGTGCTTTACAGAAACGACACTGTGAAACACAGTGAGGGTGCGTTTAGAGAAACGTCACCCAGGTACACTCGGATATACTTGCCTTCCTTTCTATCTCAGTGAGTTAAGATGAATCGTTTCATCTTTGTTGTTTGTTGTTAAGAAATGAAATATAATACTTTGTGTTACACAGTGTCGTTGCTGGAAAGCACCTGTAATTTAAAAAATTAAGTCCTTTATTTATACCCAATTTCTTCACCTCTCAATGACTTTATCCAACACACCTATATCCCAGAATCGATCAATAAGAAAACCAATTCTGAAAGATATCTGAAAAATTTTGAATAAAGTTATCGAGAACTCATCTAGAGGTGAAGAAATCGAGCATTAGTTAGATAAATACTTATATCTGTTAAATTTATATATACATTTTGTAGAGTTAAATTATTTTCTTGTGTATAACTCAGTGCAGTTATAATTATAAAGTTATATTTGTTATACTCATATCATGAATATCACGAACATGCTGTTTCATGATTTTTCTTATTGTTAATGTTTCAGAGCGAACAATTAGCAACGATAATTGCCAAGGCAATAGCTGTCTCTCAAAGAGGTATTAGGAGAGGGCGAGGACGAGGACGAAAACGAGGTGGGAGAGAAAGAGGACAAAGTGGAAGAGGAAGAGGACAAGGTGGAAGAGGAAGAGGACGAGGAAGAAATATGAACTTTTTTTTTATTCATAAATTTTTATGTATATCTTTTATTATAATATTGTTACGTCAAAACCCGGGAGTTTTAGGTATATACGGTTCGATGGATAGCGAAGGAAAGGCTATCCTAGGGAGGGGGTTATGGAAAGACGTAACAAGATCTTATGGTATCTCGGGTTCACGCTAGAAGGACGCGTGCCTCGAGTCGAATGCACTTTTCAGGGAAACTTCAGTCGTGGGTCAACGTCCAGAAGGGACGCTATTACGCCTACTGAGAGTTTCGTGCATCCGCGGTCCTGATTTCGGTCAAGGATACAATATCCCTATTACCGGGGATCGGACCTTGTGCGATTTTAGGGGGGTAGTGAGAGGTGAGGTCTTAAATTAAATAATGGGAAGCCAATATCATTTTAAAACTATTGTGGATTTATTACAATTGAAACATCATTGCGTTACATAAGTACAATGTGAGTGTGGTGTGTGTGAATGTAGAAGGGGCGGGGACGTTACATTGATACGGAGATGGTCGAGCAGGATTTCAATTCGGTGAGTTAATTAATATTTTACATCAAATCGTGGAAGAAATATTAAAAATTCGCGGTTTGGTAAGACTATGGTTAGGTACAATAAATGGGTATTAAATAACTATAATTCTATATATTCGTAAACTATTTTTATGTTAAGGGATGAAGTTCGGGGAGGGAATTCCTCGAGTATTTCGACACTCGAGTCAGAGAAGGAGGGAGAAGGTAACCGGTCACGGTAGAGGGTGGTGGAAGTAGAAAGGGCGGGAGAACTAACTCTATCGAAAGGTTCTTCTCGATATGCGAAAGGAACCGGGGAAAAATTAAAGGTTGGTGATCCCTCTCGGAACTCCGCAAGTTCCTCGGAAGGAACTGGAGAATAGGAGGGTTCTAGGAAGGGGGATAATTCCGGGGTATCGGGGAACACCCGATATGTAAGCGGACAACAGGCAGGTGAGGGAGGTGGCGAAGGAGGAGAATCGAAAACGGGATAGGCGATATGCGGAGGCCGTTCGCGTCTTAAAAATGAAGAGAGGAGCTGTCGCTCCACTATACGGGCGCGCCTACTCCGATTTATCCGATTCCGGATAAGCGTTCCCAAAGACTTGCGGCGGCGTATTTGCGAATTCACTAAAATTAGTTTATGAATTTGAAATGGGGGAAAGATTTTAAAGATAAATTTATATGTAAATATATATATATATATATGTATTCTCGTATAATGTATTGTCACGACTTTTTCGCGCCCCGGACCGCTCCGGGACGTGTGTCGGATCAAAAGGAGGGGGAGAGGAGGGTGTCAGGACTCTCCGACGATTCCCTTGCACATCTGAAGTTCCGCGAATCGAAAAAATACCGTTGGGCGCCAAACGCGGCAATGCGCGTCCACGAAAGTACACCGAAACCGCGAAAAATTCCAAGTACCTCGATGTGCGGGGAATTGGCCAGCTCGACCTAAAGAGTGTGGGCGGGGTGGAGAGGAGGGCAGCGCGATTTTCGGCGGGTTGCCGGGAAAGCACGAATTCAGATCATTTGCATTAAATTAACAACGTTTATTCTACCTGCGGTTGTCATTACCGCAATCAAGTAACTGGGTAACAATGCGGACGCCAGAAAAGAAATTAAACTACGCTCGTAGCGTGGGCGTCAAGATCAACAGAAAGTTTCGAAAAAGTACAAGGAACGCGCAGAGTGCGCAACTAATGAATCGGAGAACAGTAGTAATGATGAAACTTATCGCTAAATCGGAGTAAACGCGAAATAATAATAACGTAAAGGAACGCGAAATAATTGTGGGTCACGCCCGAAGCGCGTGAAGGCCACGTCTCGAGCCGTGCAGAAGTTCTGTCGCCAGATAATCCTGAGCGTTAACGCGAGTACCTTAGCCTAACGCAATTCTTAATCTAACGCGATTCTTAATCTAACGCAAGTCTTAATCTAACGCACGCGATAATTACAGCGCGAGTATTATCCGATGCCGTACGCGATGGTCGGCAATGTCTCACCGCGGGGAAAGAGGAGCAGAGGTCCTCGTCGCGACGCACAATGCCGTGGCTAACGCGAAAGTACGGAATTTCCGCGAGCAACCACGCGAGAGACAAAACGAGCGCAAACGTACGCAATTGTACAGCAAATCCTACGGAACGCAAGAATAGTCCGACACGGATCATACGTGACTAGATCTAACGCGAACAAAAATCAAAGACGAATCACAATCCAACGCAAAATAGCCGGGCGCGAGCACCGTCGAACGCGATCATTTCAACGCGAAGATTACCGGCACGCGAAATAGGCGAACATTCTAGGCGCGGCCATTACCGCGTGTACGATCTGCGTCCCGACCGGCGAATTACCACGCAATAATCTATCGCGATCTCCAGAAGCTTTTCCGTGACTCGATCGTAATCCCACGGCCGCGATACCATTCCAAGGCCCCTCGCTCTCGATATCAATTGCCTAATTAACTCTTTGTCGGCGCGAGCCGCCGGCTACCGAAGGAATTTCGAGCGAGCGCGACCCGGAGGGCGGTATCGTGGCTTTACATTATTCCGAATAATATCGAGGCAACCTCACCGTTGGTCCTCCTTTCTCGCGGCTCCTTGCCGTCACTCCAAGCTCGGAACAGGCGCCAGAAATCGTCAAGAGAAATCGAAAGTGCTCAATTATCGCGACAAGTGCTCAGGCGTGCAGCTGCTATCGAGGACGATTTTCGAGTGCTCCCGAAATTTTGCTCGATCGCGGAATCGATGGCGCGCCCCACCCCGGGCGCACGCAGCCGCTCGACGCTATCGCGCGGACCAATTAGGAGCGAGCCCGCAAGCTCGCGGCGGATCCTGGCACAGGGCCGACGATCCTGCTCCCGCAGGGCGCTTCCCGTTTCTCGACGGGCACGGCAATTTCGCCGGGACCCTTCCCGGTCGGCGAGACGCTAACGTCCCCGCTTTTCTCGTGCTGTCCGGGAACGGTGGCCATCCGTCCCGGAGTCCCTTCTTCAGGTGCGTAGGGCAGGCGAAGTTCCTTCCGCCCCGGCGTCCCGGGGCCCTGCCTCGACGGGTCCGTCCGTCTCCGTATTACGTGCCGCGAGCGCTTCTTCCCGCGCTCCCTGCGCCCGCCGGCCTGCGAGTCGCGCCATGGTCCGTCCGCATCGATCGATAAGCCGTTCGATTCCTTCCGTATTGTCCTGTCTTCCAGAATCCGCTCCTCGGGAACTCCGGTCTCCGCTCGGTGAGGCGCCACGCAATTTTACAAAAAGAAATCAAAAAGGATTAAAGTACGGAAACGCTGTTACATTTATGCCCCTGAAGATCTCTCGCTCTGCCTCGGCAAATCGTCCTCGAGCACAAATTATCTAAATCCCGCGCCTTGTGACGGCGGCAGGGCACTGCCACGCTGCAGCGAAACTGCAACGTCACAGTATATACATATATATATTTGTTAAATATCTATAGATAAAGAAAAGGTTAGCCGAGATATCTCGGACTTACTGTTGGTAGCAGTTCTCGGAACGTGAAACGTGTAATTGTAGCAGTAAGGTTGATTGGTGGATTCCTCTAGACCCTTGGTTACTGCGGAGTGATGGACACAGGCACAGAATTTACTCGCGATTTACTGAAACCGCGGGAGCAACAAAAATCTGTTTCACGTTCAAGTAAAAGGTACGGCTGGTAAAAATGGCTTCACGATAAAACGTCTCGGACTGGATCAGAAGTGTCTCCAAGTGCGCAAAGTCGCGATTTTTATACAAAATTGAGGAGGCGGGATTATGTTTTAATTTAATTTGATTGGTGGAGCTTTCTTCTGATCGTGACGCAGGTTTTGATTTTCTGCCTATCCCTTGGCGAGTTTCCCCAAAAATCGTCATTGTCTATGAGCAATTTCTATTTAGCGGCTATTCATTGGCGAGTACCTTATCATCTTGCCCTTTGACAGTCCCTTCCAGAGTCTTAATTTTATCAATCGCCGCGAGGCGAGGCTCTTAGGTCAAATCTGCGTTTCCCGGAAAAGCGTGAGATTAATCCGCCCGTGACCCGAGAGGTCACTTAGATTCTTATGGCGTTTTTAATTTATTACGCCTTATGCCACGAAATTTCGAGGTAATTGAAATTTCGTGCTTCATTTCGTGGAATTAGATGGAGAATGCGACAAACAAGTCTATAAATTGCCTATTTTATTAGGCTCGACTCTTCTGGAAGGTTTCGTCATTTACTATTTAATGAGCGATGACAGTTGGAGTGCATCCGCTTCGTCAATTGATAACCGCTATTTTATGGTTTCCGTCTGTTTCGTGTGGTGAAATGAGTGATTCCACGAAAAAAAAAAATCGTGGAGTCAACAGGACGTAACAATATATTTCATATGATGTAATACAAACATATATTTGTCATTCTAAACCTTTCGGACATAATCCTAATCCTAATCTACATATAAAATTCCCTTTAATAATTGCATAAATTTCTAAAGCGTGTCGGTCTTAAAACACAGCTAGTACGTGAGCGAGCGAGAAGGTATAAGAGCAAGCGAGTCGTCAATAAGAGCAAGTAGGACAGTAACAGGAGTAAGCGAGATAAGAACAACGGCGCGCAAGGAAAAGACTCGATCCTCGATCAGATCCCCACCCCCGAGCCTTCTGCATTCTCATCTCACTCACTCCAATTACTGTCTCGCTCGCTTTTATTGTCATCTCGCTCACTCTTATACCTTCTCGCTCGCTCACATAACGAAAAATCAATAACTTTGCGTTACCGACATTAGCACGGAACGCAACCTAAATCATGCACGTATGTGTTATCCCGTTGCCCAAACGGGGACATTGGCTACGTAGTTCATGTGCACGTTTTACATCGTTCCCAGAGGGCGTATCGCGTTCGCGGATCACCTAAAACCGGACCGTGTCGTCTCTCATTTTTCTCTATGGCTTGATTTTGATTAACTCAGGCCGTGAGAGCACGTGCGTGCGGCGGCGGGAAAGATCCATTGTGGACCTTACGTGGGCCACACCCGCCGTCGCGCGCGAAACGCATAACTGGAGAGTACTCGCTGGCCAGGAAACACTCTCGGACCACCGTTACATCGAGTGGCTGGTCAGTGCGGTGCCCGTCGCCTGGAGGCGAGGAAGCGACCGCGAAGGTGGGCCCTGAAGAATTTGGACGCGGACAAATTCTTGGCCGCAATTGTGGCGTTGCTATGGGACAGCGAAGAGGGGGACACACCCGATGGAGAGGAAGATGTGGACGGGATGGCCGGGGACATGATAAAAGTCATGTCTAAGGCGTGTTGCGTGGCGATGCCCCGGCTCCGTCCCCTTCCCCCTCGTAAGTGTGCCTATTGGTGGACGGAGGTTAGCCGAGTTAAGGCGCTCCTCCGTCCGGGCCAATAAGCGTTGGATACGGGCACGCAGGACACAGCGTGCCTAGGACATAGAGGAGGCGGGAAAGGCCTGGCGTGCCGCCCGTCAGGAACTCTCCCAAGCTATATGGGCGGCCAAGGCGCGCTCGTGGAAGGAACTGCTCGACAGCGTAGAGGAGGACCCGTAGGGGCGCCCGTACAGGCTTGTGCAGGATAACCTCAGACACCCCCGTTTACGGAAACGCTTGACCCCCCTTTTGTCCGCAAGGTAGTGGACGAACTCTTTCCTAAACATCAAGGGAGAGAGATTCGGTTCCCTCCAGTGGAGGAATCGGATTGGAGGGAAAAATGGAGGGTCAGCGAAGAAGAGCTGTCGAAGGGTCTCCGCAGGGTCAGGAAAGACAAAGCTCCTGGCCCTGACGGAATTTCAGGGCGAGCGTAGACCTTGGCCGCAGGGGAACTAGCCGGCAGGATGCGGAAGGTGTATACCGCATGCCTACGCGCCGGGCGGTTCCCCAAGAAATGGAAGAAGGTCTGGTGCTCCTGCCGAAGGCGGGCAAACCAGCCGGTTTGCCGTCCACGTATCGGCCCGTGTGCCTGCTGGACGAAGCAAGAAAAATATTCGAGCAAATAATCGCCGAACGCCTCGTCCAGCAACTGTCCCGGGAGGGCAGCAGAGGGCTCTCGGATGATCAATTTGGCTTTCGTGCTGGAAAATGAACAATAGACGCGATCAAGCGCGTCCTCTCCCGGACGGAGGCCGAAATAGCCAGGGGGAGAGTTGTTATGGGCATATCGTTTGATGTCAAGAACGCCTTCAACTCTCTCCCCTGGCCAGTGATAGAGGCGGCCCTAATAGAGGACGGGGTCGACCGCTACCTAGTTGAGGTCGTCCGAGACTACTTCCGGGACAGCGGGTTGGTGTACGCGGACCGGAACAGAGTCCTGTGGATCCGGCTTATTGAGTGTGGTGTCCCGCAGGGGTCCGTGTTTGGACCCCTGCTATGGGACATCGGTTACGAGCGGGTCCTCAGGACACCCCTCCCCGAAGGGTACTGGCTCTCGGGTTACGCGAACCACGTGTACCTGGGAGTCAGCGGGGAAGGGTGGCAGGAGTTATTCAGGCTGGCCAACGTAGCGGCAGCTTGCGTGGTGCGCTCGATTGAGAGACTGGGCCTGAAGGTGGCCCCTCAAAAGACGCAGGCGGCGGTGTTTCACGACCGCCGCGGGCCGAACAAAAAGGGGCCACCACCAGTTGGGCTCAGTCTCCGCATAGGAGGTATCAGGATCCCAAACCACTTCCCATATTAAATATCTGGGTATGTGGTTGGATGGCCCAAAGAACTTCGGCGAGCACGTTGCCCGCGTGGCCCCAAGAGGCAAGCAAGTCGCCAACAATTTGGCAAGACTGCTGCCAAATGTTGGCGGGGCCGGGGGCATCGTGCGTCGCCTCTACGTGGCAACCGTCCATTCGGTGCTGCTATATGCAGCACCGATATGGTGGGAAAAGGTGGGAAATAATCCCCACCTCAATAGGCAAATGGCGGCCGCGCAAAAGATCATTGCGATCAAGGCCGCCAGACCCTATAGGACGGTCTCCCACGTGGGGGCGACATCGCGGGGATTCCACCAATACACCTGCTGGCCAAGTCTCGTGCAGAAGTGTACGAGGCGGTCAGCAGAATGCGTGCGAACGGTGGGATGGTAGAAATCCCCGCGAACGCCAGGAGGGCGCTGAAGCTCCGTGCAAGACAGACCCTCCTCCGCAGCTGGCAAAAATGGTTGGCGGACCCCCGGCAACTCTGGGGGAAAAGGGTCGTAGAGGCCATCCAACCGGTGCTTGGGGAGTGGATGGAGGGCACGAAAAAGCGGTATCTTGCCTTCCATGCGGTGCAGGTAATCACGGGCCACGGATGCTTTGGCTCTTACCTGCACCGTATCGGGAAAGAGCGCACCACGCGCTGCCATCATTGCCCGGAGGGAGCGGACGACGCGGCACACGCTGAAAAGTTGTCCAGCGTGATGCGCGCCGTGTCTTCCAGGATGATATAGGAGAGGACCTCTCCCTGCTGGCCGTTATAGCTGCGACGGTCCGGCCGGGAGAGGCAGGCAGAGAGAGCTGGAGAAGATTCATCTCCTTCCACGACCAGGTAATGGCGCAGAAAAAGGCGGATGAAAGGGTGAGGAGGGGAGAAGCCGCCCCTCCTTAGTCGGACATTGACAGCTAGGAATCCTTTCCCCCCTCTCGGGGGGAAGGGGACCTAGAATTACCCCCGTAACATCGGGGAATTGGAGACAACTGCGCTGGTGGGGGGGGGGGCGTCACCCTCCGACGGGGGAGGCGTCCTCCCACCACCAGGCGCGCGGGCTCTCCCTTCTCTAGCGAGAGGGAGGGCGTCAGCATGAAAAAAGGAGGGATTGGGAGTGGGGTGGCACGGGGGGCGGGCGTAAGCTTGCCCCCTTGCCGTTCCATTTTTGTGCCGAGTAGATCGGTGGAAGATGCGGGTCGGGAGGGGGGGCACGGATAAATCCCCACGGGGCTTCGTCACGGTCGCTCCTTTCGGCCGGCGAAGGCAGGAGGCCGGGGCTCTGGGCGGGCTTTAGGGCCTATGTCCGGGGTCACGACCCCCACCCGCCTCCTCCTTTAGGGGGGAGGTGCGACGGGGGAGGAGGTTAACTTCTCCCTTTACTCGTACCGGAGGCGGGCGAGCGGTCGGGGCACGCCGCTCGCCCGCTGCGAAAGCAACCCGGTGGGGGGGGGGGAGGGAGGGCAGCAGATGAGCGTGGTGACGCTCATCCGTCGCAAATTAGATGTTTGGTTCGCCAAATTATTTCGAGGTGCGGGGGAGGCCACGGATAAATTGCGTTTCCCGGGGTTCCCCCTTTACAGCACGGTTAGGGTCACTCATGGGAGTTTTAGCCGGTATGCCACGCGCGCGCGAGCGCGCGTCGAATCCGGCACTTCCCCGTCCCACCCCGGGGGCTGGAGGTCTTTCCTCTTCGGAGGGCAACTGGGTAAAGCCCAGAGAGGGGGACGCTCCCCGATTGGGGCTCTTGTGCCCCGTGACTGGTTGTCTACACTAACTCTCTGAGGTGATCCCAGTTGTTGAAGATTTCTCCCATGTAAAAAAAAAGCAGTGATATCCACTACGTCATATATTCAAGTATCAGAATATTTATTGAATAAGGGTTTTGATTTTGTTATGAGTACAAAGTTTAGCCAAGATTGCTTAGAAAATGTCTTTTGCATTGTACGGCAAAAACATCCTATACCAAATTCCATTCAATTTAAAAATGATTTAAAGCTAATCACAATATCACAATATATGGCAAATGTAAGCCACGGCAATTATAAGGAAGATAATCAAACTTTTTTATCAGTTTTTAGAAATTTTAGAAAAAAGAAATACAAAAAATAAGACTAGAACTAATAATAAAAAGAAGGAAGAAGAAGAGGACGGCAATAAAAAAAATAACTGTGATATTATTAATAATAATAATATTAATGGCAATTATAATAAGCATTATAACAATAGTAATAATAATAACACAAATCTAAATAGTAATTAAAATAAAAGTATTATTATACAAGATTCTACACCAACTATCAATGTAACAATTCAACTTAACAATATTGAACAAAATATTTTATATTATATCGCTGGTTATATATTACAATGCATCGTAAGAAGGGAAAAATGTTGTGTAATATGCGTACAAGCAGTGAGATAAAAAAAAAGTACAAGATATACTTATGCTAAATTAACACATTTAAAACGTATTAGCAATGCTGAGTCATTATATTTCATTAATAAAATTTTATTTAAATTTTTTCTGGCAATGGAACAAATTTTTAGAAACCACTTGCAGAGAGTCTTATGAGATTCAACTCTAAATGCTAAACAATACTTTATATCTCAATTTCAAAAACTCTCTTCCCTTATGGAAAAATACACTCAACTTTTGGTGTTAACCGTTAAAAAAACACCATAAAAAAACTCTTAAAGTTGGGTGTGATTTCGGACCGCCAATTGAAGGTTAACCATCATTTGAAAATTAATCTTCAATTGGCGGTTCGAAATCACACCCAACTATAAGGGTTTTTCTTTGGATGATGGTTAACCTTCAAGTGATAGTTAACCTTCAATTAATGGTTAATCCTTAAAAATGACGGTATAAAATATAAACCCTCAAATAAAAGTAACAAATATGGCGTCCCAATGAGAATCTCTTATAAGGACTCCGCTCGTTGAACCGGACTCCTCGCCTCGATCCTCCCTCTCGGACGCTAGCTGCCGCAGCTCTCCCTGGTCATCCGACTCTCGTTCGGTTGGTCTCCAGAACACGCGCCGCAACGATCAATCCGTCAAGAAAGAGGTAACGGACTCGACACGTTCGAAGAAACGCAAGCAAGTGCGGCTATGACACCTAACGAGTGAGGAAAGAGGCGGGGGCTCTTTGAGAGTGGTGACTCGCGCGTCGCGCCATTTAATGTTAAACGATCGGGCGTTGTAAAACGCGAAAAAAATTCGAGCGCAAGATCTGAAGAAATTATTTAATTTTTAATAAGTTTAATTATTAATATTTATTTTCATAATTGAACTTATTTTTTATTTTGTTAAATGTAAATACAAATATCTTATTGTATAAATATTTAATATTAATAATTTAATTAGTTGCTTAATTTAACTTCTTGTTTAATAAATGAGCGGATGTAGTACTGAAAATGTACCTATTATATATTTTAATTTTCAAAATTGTCAAATTACAAACAGAAATTTTGTTGTGACTTTTAGTTATAAAGTAACTATTTAATGGAAATGGAAGCCTAAAAAAATTAATATTGTAACGCAATTATTATAATGCTCAAATCATAAAATATTTACATTATCCATGTCTGCCAATACAATATAATATTTTATTTTTACTTTTATTTATTTTTATTGGGCTCAATACAAGCCCTGGGTCCAAAATCCAATGAGATCGTCTATTGGCCCCCCTCAAACCTTTCAACTTTTATCTGAAACACTTTTCCAATAAACCAAGCCGTCAATTGACACTTAACGAAGATTAACGCAATAACATTTAAACGACACCCAATGATAATGGGATCATGGCGACACTGATTAAATCAACATAAAACATTAAAGGTTAACACCCTGTTAACACCGAAACAACTTCCAACGATGAGGATCAATCTCTAACCTACACTAAACATTGAGGCTTAATCCTCAACCTACACTTATCATTGAGAATAAACTCTCAATATACACTCATCATTGAGGATTAAACCCACAACTTACCTAAACCTTAATGGTCAACACTCAATCTACACCTAAATTTAAGTGTTGACACTTAACTTTGATGACAAACACTAAACTTACGCCCAAATTTGAGTGTTAACTTAGTGTTAACACTCAAATTGGATGTCAACCATCAAAGTTGAGTGTACTTTTTCATAAGGGTTACTCTATTTCTAATTGTCACAACTTAAAAAATAAATTGATTGTTAGATATTGTCTGTTTAAATTAAAATCATCGAAAAATATATAAATTGTTTTAAAAAAAAAACCAAAGACTGTAACGTGCAATCTAGTAAAACAATGGCAATGCATGTTTATATTTGTTCCGGATTTGCCGTCGCTCCGGAATTTACTTTCTATCGAAATGTTCGCGTACGACGACAGCGTGTACGGCTATCACGAGTTCACGTGTCACCGACAATAGGATCATGCGCGAGCCATGCTTTCGCATACCGGCGCCGATGCCAAATTTGGTTTCTTGCGTGTTGTGCGACGCTCCGGCGAGCTCAGTTCAAGCTCAACGGACCTCTGAGACAGAGACCGATTCGAGCCGATCGATCGATACACTCTTTTCCTGCGCAGTAACGCGAATCTAATTACGATCGTTGACTACGAAACCGGCCTCCCGAGACTTCGGAAGCGAGCCGGGCGAAGGTCTCGCAGGCCTCCATGCTTGATCTCAACGACGCTTCGTGCGTCCGTGCTATAGCGTGCATCACACTCTCCATTCGGCACCCGCGCCTCAAGATTTCCGCTTCAAGATCTCCATTTCTTGTGTGCGCTACGATTCGATTGCTCCGGTCGTTGCCCGGGTCGCCGGCCCGTCGGAGCAATCAGACTCAAACCACCAGCCTAGTGTACAAAGTTCTTTGTAACTCCAAATATACTGACGTTCAATTGGAACTCGCGAGTGCGTTATTTGAGTGTCCCAGTGAACCGTCGACCCTTCTGACAAGGGTGTCCCAGACATCCTCACATAATCCTTAACATAAGATTTGATCCTTCGAGCCGGATCGACGGTAATCTCGGTTCATCTCTCGTACGACGCCGAGTGGTAATTCGTGCCAATCATCATCGATACACTCTTTTCCTGCGCAGTAACGCGAATCTAATTACGATCGTTGACTACGAAACCGGCCTCCCGAGACTTCGGAAGCGAGCCGGGCGAAGGTCTCGCAGGCCTCCATGCTTGATCTCAACGACGCCTCGTGCGTCCGTGCTATAGCGTGCATCACACTCTCCATTCGGCACCCGCGCCTCAAGATTTCCAGTCAACTCTTGATGAGGTGATGTCTTTCCAAGACCAACTGATGAATGCAGTCACCCGCGCGTTGCCAAATTTCAAAAAGCTTGGTCTCGCGCGGATGACTCCGGCGACCACGCGACAACGGCTGGCAGCACTCAAGGAAACGTTCCAGAGATGTCAGGAGCTGGAAAGCAAACTCAACCTTATGGCGGACGAAAAGGTGAAGGCGACGCATCTGTACTTCAAAGACAACTTCTTCCTCGCCCGTGAGGATCGCTACAACGAAGCGGCGGACTATATGGCTGAAATTCTGGCGAAACATGAATCGCCGGATTACAACGCGGCTGGTAGCGTGAGTCGTATGTCCGATATCTCGCGACAATCGTATTCGCATCTATCCACTATTCATCTACCGACCTTTGATGGAACTTTCGAGAATTGGGAAGGTTTTCGCGATAAATTCAAGTCAATAATTCACGATGATCCCGGCCTGTCGAATTTGAAACGTCTTCATTACTTGTGTTCCTGTTTGAAGGACGAGGCCAGTAATGCGCTACAAGACACCACTATTACCGACGCTAATTTCGGTCTCGCGTGGAATCGTCTGATTGCGCGGTACGAAAATAAACGGAAGCTAATAATCCATCGATTGCAATCATTGTTCAACCTCCCGGCTGTAACTTCTGAAAGTTCCAAAGATCTCCGCGATCTTCGTGATCAGATTAACAAAGCGCTGCATTTGTTAAAAAATCTAGGTCGTCCCGTGGACACGTGAGACAATATAATCGTGTCATTAATCGTACAAAAATTTGACAAAGCCATAAAAAAAGCGTGGGAACTCAAACTCGGGAACTCATGTGAGTACCCCCCGTTGCGCAAACTCAATAATTTTCTTGATTCGCGAATTTGTGCGTTGGACGCGATGTCGCCGGCTGCTCAAAAGGATTCGTTTCGAACCGCAAAGGGCAAATCTCTGGCGTCACACTCGACCTCCACCGCTCAAATATCGTGTCCTAAGTGTAAAGCAAACCATTAATTTGCTGTATCAATGTTCGGCCTTCTTAAGTCAGACTCCCTCGCAACGCTTCGAATTTGTGAAGCAATGTAAATGCTGTATTAATTGCCTCAGCGCTAAACATTCCTCTTTGAAGAATTGTACAAGCGCTCATGTCTGTGTAGCAAGAGTGAAGCAAGAAGCATCATACATTGCTGCACTTCAAGGCGTCAGGAAAGCCGAGCGATACCGAGCCGACTTCGTCCGTCGCGGTGACTTACACAAAGCCCGATGTCAAAATAAACTCGCACTTATTGGCGCGATCGGTCGCTTCTAAAGCGCACATCATTTTCGCGATGGCACGCGTGCGAGTGTACTCGCAACAGGGGCGTTACGTGACGGCGCGCGCCCTTGTCGACCAAGAGTCGGTCTCTACGTTTATTTCGGAAGCGCTCGTACAGAGTTTACGTTTGTCAAAGGTAAAATCACCAGTTTGCGTTACCGGTATCGGCGATATCAAGTCCATTGCACGTCACGTCACTGATATAACAATAAGCCCTGCTGATCGCGACGACCCCGCGTACGCGACGAACGCGTTAATTCTGAAGTTGCTCACGCGATACACGCCTCGTCCGCGCCATTCAAGTAATCGATGGCAACACTTAGAGGGCCTCGATTTAGCCGACAAAGAACCCATGAGCCGTGACCCGGTAGAGTTAATAATCGAAGCCGATCTCTTCAGACTAATAATTCTCGACGGTGTTTGCAAAGGGTCGAGTGACGAACCGGTCGCGCAAAACACAACGCTAGGCTGGATTCTATCCGGTGCCACCTCTCAACTCCCGAATCATACACCTCATCCAATCCATGTCCACGGAACTGTCCTGGAAGACCTCGATCACGATCTACGGCGGTTTTGGGAGGTCGAGGAACTTCCGCAAAAGGCCTTTCTTACTCCGGAGGAACAGATGTGCAAGGAACATTTTTTCGCTACTCACTCCCGGAGACCCGACGGGCGTTACGTGGTGAGGTTACCCTTCAAAAGCGGACCTCCCATTTCGTTAGAAACCTTGCGGTTAGCTGCTCTGGAAAGCCTCCTACGTCTGGAGCAACGATTCAAGCACGACCCGGTCCTCGCGAACGAGTATCGCGAATTCATGCTCGAATACGAACGCCTAAGCCACATGGTTGAAATAAGCTCTCCCGAATCGGTGGTTGATCCTTCTCGCAGTTACTACATCCCGCATCACGCGGTCCTCCGAGATACCAGTGCGACCACACGGCTGCGCGTTGTCTTTAATGCATCCTGTCGATCGTCAAACAGCAAATCTCTCAAAGATCATATGCTAACAGGTCCCAAGCTGCAAAACGATCTACCTAGCGTCTTACTACAATGGCGTGAGCATCAATATGTCTACACGGCGGACATCGCTAAGATGTACCGCCAAATTTTCGTCAACTCGCGGGACGTTCATTACCAGCGCATTTTATGGCGCCCGTCTCCATGGGAGCCGATCAAAGAATATCTTCTTCTTACCGTAACATACAGAACCGCGGGGGCCCCTTTTCTTGCCCTACGCTCCGTCATACAACTTAATCGGGGACGAAGGTCACTCGTTTTTAGCTCTCCTAGCACTCCTTCTAGCGCTTCCAGTCTCGCGCCGCAAGCGTTATGTGGACGAATACGTCTTCGGGGCGGACGATAAAGTTCTTGCGCGTCAGACACGTGATCAATTAACCGCTTTACTGACTAAAGGCGACTTTCGCTTATGCAAATGGGCGAGCAATTGTCCAGATCTTCTATCCGATATCGATCTCTCCGATCACGGACTGGCCGGAGATAAGCTCCTCCAACAAGACGAATATCTTAGTGTTTTAGGAATAACTTGGAATCCAGTGCCGCAATATCTTTCAATTTTGAATCTTCTTGTCCTTGAATGTCGTTCCGACCAAACGTAATCTGCTCTCGATTATCGCTAAGTTTTATGACCCACTCGGATGGGTCGCCCCCGTTATTGCCACTGCAAAAATTCTCATGCAACAATTATGGTTGCTCAAATGCGAGTGGGATGACCCCCTGCCTCAAGAATATCTGTGTTTTTGGAGACGGTATCATTCGAAGTTATCATGCTTAGAGGACATTACAATTCCATGATGGATTTCTTCCGGTTCCGCGACCCTACACACTGCCTTGCATGGATTCGCCGATGCTTCGACAAAAGCGTATGCCGCCGTGGTGTATCTGCGCGTTGTTCACGTGGACGAATCGGTAATCGTCTCGCTCCTCGCCGTCAAGACAAGAGCCGCTCCGCTAAAGACCCTAAGGGTTCAGCGATTAGAGTTGTGCGTCGCTCTACTTCTGGCCTATCTTATTAAGTTTGTTCAAGCGGCCCTACAGCTTGAGGGCGCAGAACGCCTATGCTGAACTGATTCGGAGATCACTCGGGCCTGGCTCGCTCAATCCTCGTTGCATTGGGGAACATTCGTCGCAAATCGCGTCTCGATAATTCAAACCTTACTTCCAGACGTCACGTGGTGCCATGTTGCAACTCAAGACAATCCTGCTGATTGCGCCTCTCTCTCCTGACGAGATACAAAATCATGCGCTATGGTCAGGCCCTTCGTGGCTGAGATTACCCCCCGCTTCCTGGCCCTCAGTGAGCCCAATAATAGAGCTGGACGCCCCCCTGGAACGGCGCCGGAAACCCGTCGTCTGTACAGCTCAAGTCGAGGACAAATGGGACCTCGCGTCCCGCTTTTCGTCCTGGCCCCGACTACTGCGAGTGACCGCTTATATACTTCGCTTCATAGCAAGGACACGGCATTCCACAGTTCCATCCACTTCGGATGATAGGACGCTAGCGTGCTCCGCTGCTCTGCGTGCGGAGGACATTCAAGCGGCTAAGATTTACTGGTTGAGAACCATGCAGTGGGAAATGTTCCCCGACGAGCTTGTGATTCTTTCACAAGGTCGTCAGCTGCCGAACTCGAAGCCGTTGTCCTCTTTCAATCTCTTCTTAGACCCAGACGGCCTACTCCGAGTTCGTGGCCGTATACGTCATTCTCGTCCTTCCGGACATTACCAAAAATCCAGTCCTAAAATCCCACCCCTCATGTCGCTCCTTATCTCGCATTACCACCTCCGCAACTGGCATGCGGGCCCACAACATACGCTCGCTTTGTTACGGAACGAATATTGGATCATGCGCGCTCGCGCTACTGTCAAGGCCGTGCTATCCAATGCACGCGCAAAAGGGCCGCTACCCCCGTCTAGCTCATGAGTGATTTGCCGGACGTAAGAGTTAACCGAGCCTCTCGCGCATTTGAACACGCGGGCGTCGACTACGCTGGGCCGTTAATGGTACGCACGGCACCGTGGTCACAAAGCTCAGAAGGCCTATATTGCCCTATTTATATGTATGTATAACGGTGAAAGCGATTCATGTCGAACTAGTCAGTGATTACCGCTCGGATACCTTTGTTGCGGCTTATCACCGCTTCACATCCCGACGAGGCCTGTCGACGGCCATGTACTCCGGAACTACGTTTCGGGAAGCTGATCGAGAGATGACCGCCGCGTACTCTAAAGCTATTTGCAATACGAATTTCCTGAATTAACTCGCTACGGATAGAGTCACGTGGCACTTCCTGCCTCCTTCAGCGCCACATTTTGGGGGCCTCTGGGAGGCCGGGGTGCGCAGCGTTTAGCATCACCTGAAGCGCTGCGTTGAAAATTACACCTTTACATTCGAAGAGATGACCACGTTTCTTTGTCGAGTTGAAGTCTGTTTAAACTCGCGTCCGATAGCAGCTGTGTCTGAGAGTCTTGACGATTATCGACTTTTAACTCCGGGTCATTTCCAGGATCGGAACCCCTTTAAATGCGCTGAATCCTTCCCGAACCCAGTTTGCTGGATTTGAACGAGAATCGACTATCTCGATGGCAGCTTGTCCAGCAATGTACCGAGAGTTTCTGGAAATCGTGGACGCGTGACTACCTGCAGACTTTACAACACGCTCAAAATTGCGCGTTGCTCAGCGATTGATAAAGGTGGACCAAATCGTCCTAATGCGTAACTCCCTGGCGCCGCCTAGTAAATGCCCAGCTAACACAATCTGTAATCGCAAACGTTGGTAACAAATTATGTTTGCCGAAAGGCCGCAAATGGGAAACATTAATTTGGTATTGTCAATTCTGTTAGCACACTTCTGTCAATATGCAACAACCTTTGTCGGCAAAATATATGACAAAATAGCAGTTAACAGCAAGCAGATACCGAACATATTGACGGCAGATTGATGGCAAATGCTAAGCAGTTTTGCTATTACAAACAGTGTCAGCAAACATCTCGCAAAAATACACCAATGTATGTTGACGACAGATGGCTCGGATAAGCGAGCAGGTCTGTTGAATGCATTGACGACAGATTCACGCCAAATATCAAGCAACTTTGCTATTACGAAAGTGTCAGCATTTTTCACGCAAGAATGCATCATGCGCACCAGCCATTCCGACCGGCGTGGCGCATTCGTGCGCCTACCGGGCCGACTGGTGCGCATGTCGCTACGGCCGCCTATGGCAGTCTCGACTCTCGTCTCGATACGTCCAAGAAAGACGTTATAAATCGCGCAGTGAAACCAGCGTGCTGAAGCGGGAAGTATCTTGTGAAGAACAGTTGCAGATATCATTTCGTGCGTGTCTTCAGGCTGAGAAAAAGGTTTTTCTATATTTCTCATGAGCTAAATAACCAGTGGGATTATTCACGTTGAAGAAGCGTTGTGCTCAGGTTAGTTTGTATTTTGTGTTCCTAGTTCCTACGATATGAGAATTTTGTAATATATATGCGTATTTTATTGGGTTCGTCTTTCAACGTCTTGGAAAAATATGAAAAAGTGTGATTATTATTCCGAGTTCGGTCATTGCGACGCTGTTATACGTAAAACCAAGTGAATAAAATATATTTCTGTTCTATTATAGTTGTAGCGCACAAGCCTACCGCTTATGCTTGTTTACTTCGGGGACAAGGAGTCACGCATCCGGCTCGTGACGATACGGACGGTGTGATACTTTGTGCGTGCCGTTTGGGTGTTCTATTGTGTTTCATTGCGTCGTACCTGGTCGCGTGGTCGTACGTGGCCGTACACGGTTCTGCGACTTTTGTGAACCGCATCGCCTGGAAATTTGCTGCAGCCGCGGGCAAGGTAAGTTTGCCCGATCGCTTTGCATGCATTAAACGTTATGTGCTCTGTTTTTTTTTGTACGTTGTCTTATATTTAATACATTTTTCTGTTTTATGTGTTACAGATTGCTCTATTCGAGCGAAGTCCGACGTCACGTTGAATCGGTGACACAATTCGTGGTCCCCGAGTATCCACGTATTGTAAATACGTACAATCACGTTTGTGAACCGCCTGGAAATTCGCAGCAGCCGCGGGCAAGGTAAGTTTGCCCGATCGCTTTGCATGCATTAAACGTTATGTGCTCTGTTTTTTATGTCCGTTGTCTTATATTTAATACATTTTTCTTTTTTATGTGTTACAGATTGCTCTATTTGAGCGAAGTCCGACGTCACTTTGTAAATCGCATCGCCTGGAAAATCGCTGCAGCCGTGGGCAAGGTACACGCAATTCCTCTACGATTTAGTGAGACAATATTTTGGTGTTTTCTATGCAAATGGATTGAAAATGTTATAGATTTACTAATGCGGTTTTTATGTTATTTTTTATAAATTATATTTTTAAACTCGTGTGCTCACGCGGTCCGCATTACGACTCCTCGTTTTACCATCTTTTGAAAAACTATAAAACTTGTGTAGTTGCCTCTGCGTAAAAACTCAGTGCGGTGTGTGCGGAGAGCTAGTTAAGACTCTGCCCTAAACATTAATTGAAATGATTTATAACTTATCTGTCTCCTACTTATATAAAGATACAGACACTCGCTTAAATTTGAGGGATAACTCGGACTTAAACTATACTTAATTTTTTAATTTTTAGTGGTATGCGATTTTTTGCGTTATTGCAAGTATGATTGCGGTTTATTTTTTAATAACTTTTTTTTGTGAATACAGTTATATAACATTTTTGTGCGCTGGAAAAAATGACACCATGTGTCACTGATACTGCTCTGATATTGCTTTACAATTATTTTAGTTTTTTTAATTGGTTTTGGTATTTTGTACGTTTCGCGAATATCATAATCGTGCATTTCAAAATATTGTCTATTGTATCGATGGTTTATTCTCTTAGTACTTAGTAGTTTCTTATTTTCTATATCTGATCCTTCGTTTTCGTCATCAGTGATTATATCGTATATCGATTTGATCGCGTTTTTGGCTTTATGTAAAGCTTTACGAGGCTCTCTGATCTTTTCCTTCTTTGTATTCACAGAAATTTTATACAAAGATCTTTCTCCACTTATTTTTTCAATTGGTTGTGGTATTTTGTACGTTTTGCGAATATCGTAATCGTGCATTTCAAAATATTATCTATTGTATCGATGGTTTATTCTCTTACTAGTTTCTCATTTTCTACGTCTGATCCCTTGCTTTCATCAGTGGTTATATCGTATATCGATTTGATCGTGTTTTTGGCTTTATATAAAGCTTTATGAAGTTCTTTAACCTTTTTTTTCTTTATTTACAACAGAAATTTAATATTTTGGAGACACAAGAAATTTGTACTTGCAATCTCTTGCAAATTCTATTATATATATAAATATGGAAAGACTAAAGACCTCAATTTGTCGAAAGACGCTGCACACATTGTCTGAAAGACAAAAAAGGAGAATTAGAGCAGAATACAGAAACAATGTTCATTTATTAACTTTGACCAATGAAAATGTCCGTACTACGAGTGATATGCATTTACCTGGCCCCTCCACTGCATCTGAAGAAACTATTGCTTTCAATAGTATTTCGAACGATAAAACTTGCAGTGTAAATATAGTAAATACACAAAGAATTGATAGTTTGTCTCCTTCAGATATGTTTAATGTTAGTCCTGTTAGCAATAATAATTGTAATGAACATGAATTAAGTGATGAAAACTCTCTTGCCTTCTTATGTAGGGGAGACCGGGGCTAGACCGCTAGTTGTTTTTCGGTGCCGATTTTTAATAACAAAATAAATAATTTAAGTTAAAATTGATATACCACTGTAAAGAGTGAACCTTTAGCTACAAAATTTATACAGGAAATTTTTATCTACGTCGCTTTGTTTAACCGGTATAGAGCAAAAACGACAACGGTGCAAAAATTGAAATCTCAAAAATGCCGGGGTTGAACCGTTACCCCCCGGGGTAAATCCGTTACACTGCATTTTCAATACATATACGTACATCTAATCCTGAAAAATGATAGGATACATTTTAATAATTGTTTTTTAAGAGAAAAATATAAAAATTTATTAAAAATTTTTATGCGAAACATTTTTTTTTATTTATTCTATAAAACAATTTAGGCACGTGAATACAGATCCTGACGACGACGACGACCACCACCACCACCACTACCACCACCACCACGACGACGACGACGACGACCACCACGACGACGACGACGACCACGACCACCACCGACACCACCACCACTACAACGGCGACGACAATGACGCCGAGACGATGCGGCGAACGCTGGACGATGCGGTCGCACACGCGACTGTCACTGACACAACGACCAACAACGACGATCTACCGCGGCCGGGACGATATACCATCTATCGCGTGCGCGGCATGTCAACTCTCGCGCGGAAATCGCGGGGTCTCAGAGCCGTGCCGTGCCTCGCCGTACCTCGCCGACGTGCCGTGAGCACGAGCGATCTCGAAAACAACGATCCGCCATCTTTTCGGTCGGCCAAAACACCCGTTTTGCGACGATACGTGCGTACCATTTCCCTCCTATAGAACTGACGTACGTGCAAGGGAAGACAGAATCACGCCGCTCAAGGGAAACCTAACCTGAAATCGCCGTGAGCTGAAGTCGTGCGCCCGGCGCGCCACAGTGACGAGACTAGCGGACCAGCCCCGGGTGCTCACTAGCGGATAAGCCCCAAACATAAGTTTCAGGTTTGATCGCCCACGAAATATTAGACATTAACGATAATGAAAAAAAAACTCAGGATTCGTGTTCAGCATGCATTACTCTTTATAATCACTTACTTTGAGATTCGGTGATACAATAATATTCAGGATATTACAAAATTTCCACGCGCAGAAAATTTCACTTTCACCTTCCGAAAACACGTTTGCCCTCGTAAAAATCATAACACGGCAAGTAACCTGCCGAAACTCCGTTGGTCACATGGGTACCATAAGCAGCGTTTACAATATTAATAGCGAGTTCGCACAATATACAGGTTCCGAGATATTTGATTTTGCGGATTTACCCCGTTAGCGGTCTAGCCCCGGTCTCCCCTACAGATACCGTACACGAAGCATCTTTTCGTGAGAAATTGGCAACTTGCTTCACAGATAATAATCTTACACATGTTCAGGGAAATAGCATACTATCTCTTCTAAGAACACATTCTTGCTTTTTCTCATTACCTAAAGATGTTAGGACGCTACTCCAAAAACCACGTAATTGTCTTGCTATATCTTCTGTGCCACCGGGGGAATATCTTCATTTTGATTTACAACTTGGAAATATTGAAACCTCTGTAATGCCTCATGTACATCAGTTGACGAGGTAGTTTTAGATTTTAATACTGATGGATGTAATTTAGATAAACAAAGTATCATTCATATTTGGCCAATTCAGTGTCGAATTACCAATGTACAAGATGCACCACTAATAGTTGTGGGAATTTACAAAGGTCCTGCAAAACCATATGATCCTAACATTTTCTTTAACTGTACAAGATGTCCAAAGAATTTTTTTGAATGGAAGAATACAATTCAATGATAAGAAAGTGCTACTAAGACTTAGATGTTTTATAGCAGATGCGCCAGCTCGTGCTTTTATATTAAATCATCGTAATCATATGACTGAACGTCCATGTTCCAAATGTAAAATATCAGGTACACATTTTCATAGTAATCATAACGTTTTTAATGGTATAAACCATCCTCCTTGAACGGATGAAGAATACCACATGCATTTAGATGAGATTCATCACAAAGAACCCGAGAAAAAATAATTAGATATAATCACATATAATTATATAAAAGCGACATTAGATATAATTAGATATAAAAAATGGCCCGATATAATTGTATATAATTACATATAACCACATACAATTATATATAACCATATATGGTCGATTTTATATATAATCATATGTAATTATATCTAACATAATAAATATTTTATATATTTAAAAAAAATTCTGTTAACTTTGATTAAGGAATTGATAAATTAAGTGTATATTTTTTCAAAAGCTAGAATCAAAAGTGAAATGATTTACATATAACTTCCCGGGAAAAAATGGAGGAGATCTGTCCATGTCTGATTTGATAAAATGAGATACAACAAGATCTGAAATCCAAGTAAAATCAGATCTGATTGGATACAATTTTATCTCGCCAGATCTGCATGGCCATATCTGATCACATGCAGCCAGATATGCTGAACTATAATCCGATCTTACCAGATCTGACCATTGCTGCCGTTTGATATTGAATTGCAGATCCAATCGGATCTCTTCCGATCTAATCGGACATTATCTGATTGCTTCAGATCTCCTGAAGTATGAGCAGACTTTACGCCTCAGATCTTGTCGGATTTGAGCAGACCTAGCCAGACATATCTTGATCTCACCAGATAAGACCAATCTTGGCTTACAAAGTTGTGTTGCTGATTCAATCAGATCTCTTCAGATCTTGCCGGATCTGAGCAGACCTAGTAAGACATATCTTGATCTCACCAGATAAGATCAATCTTGGTTTACAAAGTTGTGTTGCTGATCCAATCAGATCTCTTCCGATCTTGCCGGATCTGAGCAGATCTCATCAGTATGGAACTTATAAAAATTTCTTTGTTCTCAAATCGTCCATTATTAATTTTTACACCCAATGTTGGACATTATATCAAATATAATATTAACTCTGTAAAAGGAAAGCTTAAATGATTTTTGGTCAAAAAATCAATTAATTTTTATATTAAAAACAGTTTTCTCAATTTTGAAACATTAACATATATAATAAATATAGTATCTGCCAATTTAATAATAATTTTTAATTTTGACACCATATTTAGAATTTATTATGAATATTCCATTAAAAAAGTACCATGCGAAATTAATTAATAATAGGTAAATATAAAAGATTAATGTGTATATGTATATATAAAACATAAATTTTTTAAATTATTTTGCAAACATACCTTATAATTTAAACTGATAAAATAATATAATCACATATAAACTTATATAGTCATAAGATTAAATATGATCAGATCATAATGCTGCATCTCAAAGTATCCGATAGATGGCATCCGACGGAATCTGATTCTCGTATTTAAAGGAGGGGGTGCAAAAATGGCCGTTTTGTGCCCCGATGGGAAACCTGTGAAACATTTTTTTCCACCTTATTTAAGGTTGAAATAAGAAGGAAATAATGGTCATTTACCCAGGAAACCACGGGAAATATTTTAAAATCTATAATAATGTGTTTAAAACGTCTGTTAAAGTAACTGTGTTTGAGCGGTTTAATAAAAGGTGAAACGTTTTAAAACAAGCACTACATTTCATTTAATGAATATTTGCATCATGAAATTGTATATAATATTTTTATTACATTTAAATATATATTTTTTATATATTACATACATATATATATTTTTTTATACTTTCTGTATATACACATATATGCAGTCACATAACATTCATCTTATTTCTGTTCTGTTTCTTTACTAACTACGTCAACCATTTATGAAAAATATTCAGATATATTTGAAAGATTACGAGATTTAGTGTTCAGAATCTGATTCAGATGCACCATCATAATCATCTTCATATATGTATATATACATAAGTATTTTTCTTACGTTCTTATAGACAAAACCAAGAGTGGTATAGACGCAATTATTGGTAGTCACACATGTGGCTGCAAAGTAGGAAAACGAGTTGTCGGTTGCTGCTCTCACGTCGCAACAATTCTATGGTACTTTGGGTTTGCTGTACATCAACCAACAATACATTTACCTGCAGATTATTTAAATAATTATTTTGAAGATGATTATGATGGTTCATCTGAATCAGATTCTGAACACTAAATCTCGTAATCTTTCAAATATATCTGAATATTTTTCATAAATGATTGACGTAGTTAGTAAAGAAACAGAACAAAAATAAGATGAATGTTATGTGACTGCATATATGTGTATATACCGAAAGTATAAAAAAATATATATATGTATGTAATATATAAAAAATATATATTTAAATGTAATAAAAATATTATATACAATTTCATGATGCAAAATTCATTAAATGGAAATGTAGTACTTGTTTTAAAACGTTTCACCTTTTATTAAACCGCTCAAACACAGTTACTTTAACAGACACATTATTATAGATTTTAAAATATTTCCCGTGGTTTCCTGGGTAAATTACCATTATTTCCTTCTTATTTCAACCTTAAATAAGGTGGAAAAAAATGTTTCACAGGTTTCCCATCGGGGCGCAAAACGGCCATTTTTGCACCCCCTCCTTTGATGAACAGTGGTATAAGAACGGTATCAGATACGGCAGTGTCGTACTAAGTTGCGCCAAGTTATGTAAATTGTGGAACGGCACAACTTTTGTATCGTGGAGTCCACTTTTATAATAAAGTGGCATATTTAAAAAATAACATTTGAAAACAACAATTTTCTGCAATGGATGGACACCGGATCGGATCAGATCTACTCATGTCTGATTGGATCTGAGCAGATATAATAGATTAATCTCGTTACATATCTGACTTTATCCGCTAAGATCGGATCAGATCTACTCATGTCTGATTGGATCTGATCAGATAGGGCCAATATTTTGATCAAACCAGATCTGAGTGGATCGGATCTGATGAGATCTGATCAAGTCTGTTCAGATCTCTTCCATTTTTTCCCGGGTTGGCGCTGCTTGGCGTGAGATACTGCCGTGTCTCTTGATGCCATTCTTATATCATTGTTTGTCAAATTTTAAATACGAGAAATAAATCCTATCGGATGCCATCTATCGGATAATCCGAATTTAAGTTTATACTATGGTTATATATAATTATATATAATCTACATGGATAAATACTTAATTCTTATATATATATACTTTATATATAAATTATATGAACTTATATATAATTCATGTCAAAATGTATGTGAAACTTTTTATACATATATATATTCGATAGGATTCGTTTTTTGTATTTAAAATTTGACTGATATAGTGGACTGATAAAAACGGTATCAAGAGACATGGCACTGTCTCATGTCAAGCAGTGCCAAGTTGTAATAGTATGCATGGAACAAATAATTTCACTTTTGATTCTATAGCTTTTGAAAAAATATACATCTTAACTCATCAATGCTTTATTATCGAAGTTAACAGTTCTTTTCCAATATATATTGACTATATATGGTTATATACGATTATATATGATTATATATAATTATATATGTTTATATAGAGACAAAATTCATATATAATTGCATTATATATAATCATATATAATCATATACATTTATATATAATTATATATAATTTTTTTTTCCCGGGTACGCTACATGACCTGCATTGCAGTATTATTTTATAATACTGAATTATATAATATTATGTAACAAATTTTTGAATTTAATATCTATAATATATATAAAAACGATTCAAATAAATTTTTAAATTTAGGATTAAATATTTGCAGCATATATGATGACTTGCGAATCTATATCTATATAGATATAGTGCTATATCTGGTTGTACATAGGACAAGATTAGTCACATTAATATATCTGGCTATATATGACGTCATATATAGTTTTATATAATGCTATATCTAGTTATATGTAGGGTGCACTACTCATATATCATTATATCTGGCTTCACATACATTTATATATGATTAGATATGGTGCTATATCTGGTTGTATATAGCGCCAGATTAATCACATTAATATATCTGGCTATATATGACTGCATATATAGTTGTATATAATACTATATCTAGTTATATGTAGAGTGCACTACTCACATATCATTATATCTGGCTTCACATAAAATTATATACATTTATATACAAGTAGATATGGTGCTATATCTGGTTGTATATAGCGCCAGATTAGTCACATTAATATATCTGGCTATATATGACTGCATATATAGTTGTATATAATACTATATCTAGTTATATGTAGAGTGCACTACTCACATATCATTATATCTGGCTTCACATAAAATTATATACATTTATATACAAGTAGATATGGTGCTATATCTGGTTGTATGTGGGACCATTGATTGCACATGTGGCCTATGTATAATTAGATATAACCCCATATAAAAACATATATAATTATATATAATTATATATACACCAGATATAATTATATATGATTATATCTAATCATTTTTTCCCGGGAAGGTACAAGTCCGCTTTCACAATTACCGATGGGAATGGTGTCACAGGTTCCATTTGAATGTATGCACCTTGTGTTCATAGGTGTAATAAAAAAGATATTACTTGCGTAGGTAAAAGGAAAATACTCTCGTGACACAAAACTATCCAGCGCATCTATTACCATTATAAATACACGAATAGAAAGTTTACAAAAATATTGTCCTTCAGATTTTGCAAGGCGACCCAGATCTCTCGAAATGTTTTCAAAATATAAAGCTACAGAACTGCGACAAATGTTACTGTATACTAGTCCAGCTCTATTCCATGATTTATTAGATAAAACAGTCTACAAACATTTCCTATTTTTACATACAGCTATAAGAATCTTATCTTCTAATTGTAAGTGTCCATCAAGGCAATACTTACGTTTCGCAGAGTGTGCCCTTCAGAAATTTGTTCTTCGAGCTGAACATGTTTATGACACTACATTTAATTCATATAATGCATGGTCTGCTTCATCTCACAGATGACGTTAGACGTTTTGGCAATTTAGATTCCTTTTCTGCTTTTCCATTTGAAAGCAATATGTCAATTTTTCGGAGATATTGCAGAAAAGGTAATCAACCTCTCCAACAAATGTTTAATAGAATAAAAGAAAGACAAGCGCACGGAAGTAGTAAAGCTCGTAATGTAGAAACATCTGTTCGTGTATTTATGCCGTACATTGATGATAGCAATTGTACTCGGTATCGCAAAATTATATTTAATAACATATTGCTTAGTACACATATCCGCGATAATTGTTGCATCTTAAATAATGGGTCTATTTGTATTGTTTGCGATATTTTCAAGGACGGAAATTCTTATTGTTTATGCGTCAAAAAGTTTGTACAAGTGACTAATTTTTATGATATTGGTATATTATCATCAGATGTTCAGGTATACTCGTGTGCAGCGTTATCAGATGAGGTATTCCATATTAATCTGCATGAAGTCAGCGCAAAAGGTTACAGAATGCCGTATTGGGATACCACAGATGAGAATAGTAATAGTGATGATAGTACGGCAGATAATGCTTCGTACACACCGCAATATATTGTAGTTGCTATAATGCATAATGAAACATTGTAATTAGGATTGTCATCTCCGTATGTCTGTTTATCCGGAAAGTAATCAGTAACTTCGTTTTTTTCCGATGCTTCTGTAAAGCGTAATGCGTATTTTTTTCATAAATGTTTAAAACAATATTTATTAGTCGGATCTATTAAATCTCATAAGAGATACATGTTATATACATGTTTAATAAAATGTTAGATTAATTAATATTTTTTCTTTTTTACTAATATTTCACAATACTTCGATTTTTCGATTTAATATTATATCTTATTTTATTTTAAAATATATAGTTTATAATAATCTTGGCGATCGAGCGAGCAGAAGCCTTACATTAGTATTAATTAATACATAATTTGTACCGTTTTTACAAAACATTGTAAGATACTTTTTTCTAATGATGTAATGAAATATAATATTTTAATTAAATGTAATACTATAAAATATATATGTAATGTCATTAAATATAAAACAAACTTTATGTAAGTGTATAAGTATATAATATATAATAATTCCAATCACATTCCTTTTCACTTTAAGTTAGGTAGAGATTGACGACAGATCTGATATTCCTAAAGTCCGTATTCACAGTCGGGATTCTATACCTGCAGAGAATTGTGTGGTTACGCCTATTACAAATATATAAGTTTTAGTTGGTTTTCACGCTAAGATAACATAGCTATAGCATATGTTATTTATCTTAGCGTGTAAACCAGCTAAAACTTATATATTTGTAATAGGCGTAACCACACAATTCTTTGCAAGGTATAGAATCCCGACTGTGAATACGGACTTTAAGAATACCAAATCTGTCGTCAATCTGTTGTCGCTTCTAGCGACAGATTTGATTTCCGTTTATTGCCGATCTGGCGTCGCTTTTGAAAACAGATGTGGTCTGCGTTTGACGCCATTTTGTTGACATGTCTGGTGACAGATTTGGTCTACGTTTGGTGCCAATCGGCTACCGCTTTGCGATAAACAGATCTGTCCTCAATTTGTTGTGTCAATCTGACGTCGTAAAGTTGTTGTCAGATTTGGTCTGGTGTTGTCGTCAATTTGACTGCGGAATATGTTCTTAAGATTTCGTTCATATGGAGAGCAATTGCGGACACAGTACCCTTATGAAAAAGTACACTCAACTTTGATGGTTGACATCCAATTTGAGTGTTAACACTAAGTTAACACTCAAATTTGGGCGTAAGTTTAGTGTTTGTCATCAAAGTTAAGTGTCAACACTTAAATTTAGGTGTAGATTAAGTGTTGACCATTAAGGTTTAGGTAAGTTGTGGGTTTAATCTTCAATGATGAGTGTATATTGAGAGTTTATTCTCAATGATAAGTGTAGGTTGGAGATTAAGCCTCAATCTTTAGTGTAGGTTGGAGATTGCTTCTCATCGTTGGACGTTGGTTCGGTGTTAACAGAGTGTTAACCTTTAATGTTCTATGTCGATTTAATCAGTGTCGCCATGATCCCTTAATCGTTGGGTGTCGTTTAAATGTTATTGTGTTGATCTTCGTAAAGTGTCAATTGACGGCTTAGTTTATTGGAAAAGTGTTTCAGATAAAAGTTGAAAGGTTTGAGGGGGGCCAATAGACGATCTCATTGGATTTTGGACCCAGGGCCTGTATTGAGCCCATTAAAAATAAATAAAAATAAAAATAAAATATTATATTGTATTGGCAGACATGAATAATGTAAATATTTTATGATTTAAGCATTATAATAATTGCGTTACAATATTAATTTTTTTTAGGCTTCTATTTCCATTAAATAATTACTTTATAACTGTAAAAGTCACAACAAAATTCCTGTTTGTAATTTGACAATTTTGAAAACTAAAATATTATATAATAGGTACATTTTTAATACTACATCCGCTCATTTATTAAACAAGAAGTTAAATTAAGCAACTAATTAAATTATTAATATTAAATATTTATACAATAAGATATTTGTATTTACATTTAGCAAAATAAAAAATAAGTTTAATTATAAAAATAAATATTAATATAATTAAACTTATTAAAAATTAAATAATTTGTTCAGATATTGCGCTCGAATTTTTTTCGCGTTTTACAACGCCCGATCGTTTCACATTAGATGGCGCGACGCGCGAGTCGCCACTCTCAAAGAGCCCTCGCCTCTTTCCTTACTTGTTAGGTGTCATAGCCGCACTTGCTTGCGTTTCTTCGAACGTGTCGAGTCCGTTACCTCTTTCTTGACGGATTGATCGTTGTGGCGCGTGTTCTGGAGACCAACCGAACGAGAGTCGGATGACCAGGGAGAGCTGCGGCAGCTAGCGTCCGAGAGGGAGGATCGAGGCGAGGAGTCCGGTTCAACGAGCGGAGTCCTTAAGAGATTCTTATTGGGACGCCATATTTGTTACATTCATTTGTGGGTTTATATTTTATACCGTCATTTTTAAGGATTAACCATTAATTGAAGGTTAACTATCACTTGAAGGTTAACCATCATCCAAAGAAAAACCCTAAAAGTTGGGTGTGATTTCGAACCGCCAATTGAAGATTAACCTTCAAATGATGGTTAACCTTCAATTGGCGGTCCGAAATCACACCCAATTTTAAGGGTTCTTCTATGGTGTTTTTTTAACGGTTAACACCAAAAGTTGAGTGTATTTTTCCATAAGGGTAAGCCATGGCTTTGGCATTATCGTTTTGCTGGCATTTGTTTCCCTTTTGGCAACATCCCACAACCAAAATGTTTGCTGGGTGGGAGCTCGCCCGCATCACAGCATGTCATCCCGGTCCGAATGGGCTCACTCGCGTAGTGACCGTTAAAACTAGTTGCTCGAAGTATAAACGACCAATAATCAAATTATGCTTTCTTCTTATCGATATAAACGTAGCCAATTCCGCGGAATCCGCCAAGGTGGGCGGAGACGAGCTGTGACGCGGTCATCCCTCCGAGTAACCGTTACGTCCCTGTTTACGTCCCAAGTAAGAAACCTTGACTGTACAGATCTTACGATCTCCTGCTTCCCGCCTTCTGAGCAAGTATTCTCTTTCGAATGCTCATAAACATTCGAGGCGGGCGGTATGTTCCGGATTCGCTGTCGCTCCGGAATTTACTTTCTATTGAAATGTTCGCGTACGACGACAGCGTGTACGGCTATCACGAGTTCACGTGTCACCGACAATAGGATCACGCGCGAGCCATGCTTCCGCATACCGGCGCCGATGCCGAATTCGGTTTCTCGCGTGTTGTGCGACGCTCCGGCAAGCTCAGTTCAAGCTCAACGGACCTCTGAGACCGATTCGAGCCGATCGATCGATACGCTCTTTTCCTGCGCAGTAACGCGGATCTAATCTCGATCGTTGACTACGAAATCGGCCTCCCGGGACATCGGGAGCGAGCCGGGCGAAGGTTTCGCAGGCCTCCACGCTTGGTCTCAACGACGCTTCGTGCATCCGTGCTACAGCGCGCATCACACTCTCCATTCGGCACCCGCGCCTCAAGATTTCTGTTTCAAGATCTCCGTTTCTTGCGTGCGCTACAATTCGGTTGCTCCGGTCATTGCCCGGGTCGTCGGCCCGTCGGAGCAATCAGACTCAAACCACCAGCCTTGTGTACAAAGCTCTTTGTAACTCCAAATATACTGACGTTCAATTGGAACTTGCGAGTGCGTTATTTGAGTGTCCCAGTGAACCGTCGACCCTTTTGACAAGAGTGTCTCAGATATCCTCACATAATCCTAAACAATATTAAATAAGTGATGTATACAATTTGATTTTTTTAAATTTAATATGTTTCGTTTTTGTTAATATTCTAATTTTATAAAAAATTATTTTTATTTTTATATCAAACAAGTAATGTATACAATTTGATTTTTTAAATTTAATATTCTTTGTTTTTATTTATATTCTAGTTTTATAAAAAATTATTTTTGTTAAACAATTAATAATCTTTATCGCATAATATAATTAAATTGTCATTTATTAAATTGTTATTTTTTTTTCTTTACATGTAATTTTTCTCTTTTAATAATTTAGAAGACAACTGCTTAATTTTTTTCAAAATTTTAATTAGCCTTTGGCTAATAAACATCAAAATTAAATTAGTTTATAATAAAAAAAGATTGCAATACGAAAAAATTAAAAATCTTTTTCGACATTTTTGTCTGACATTTAATGCAGTTAAGGAAGTATTCTTTATACCTGCATGTTTTATTTATTATTAATATTTATTATTAATATTATTCATTAATAATATTATTTAATAATAATATTCAATTGTCATTAATCAAATTTTTTTGTATTTTTAGGCAAAATTATCACAAGGACGTGTAAATCAAATCATGCAAGCCATTATTACCAAGAATACGTAAGTATTTGTTATAGCTGCATGTTTCATTTATTATTAATAATATTCAATTTTTATTAATTCATTTTTATTGTTATTTTCAGGCAAAAATATCCCAAGAACGTGTAAATTAAATCATGCAGACCATTATTGTTCGTCATAGATGAATTTTCAACATAAAGTCAACAAGATTTTTTGTATTCATAATTTTGGCGTTTTTTTGAACACGAACAAAAATGTTTATAATTTAAATTCCGTTTAATTATAAATAATTTTAAATAGTACATATTACTTCAAATTGTCAGCAAATTGTTCATATCTGTCTTATTTGAGCGAAGCAAAGATTAATACTTTTTTCGAGAAATCACGCTTTTGACTTATTAAAAAAATAAAAATGTTTTCTTTATTTTATTTTTAAATTATTTAAAAATTACTGAACTCATTAATCATAAATCCTTTTTCTGAACCCTTAAAACATGGAGATGTATTAAGAATACAATTTTTGTTAATTAAACTACTGATCGTGATATTTTCCTTATTTTCTAAAAAGTTTTAATTTTTAAAGCTAGAAGTTAATAATATACATTTGCTCAGACTATCGCGTCAACACATTTTTAGTATAAAAATGATTTTCAAAATTATTCTGTTTTTTTTTTATTTATTAAATTTACAAATTTGCTAAATTTATATAAAAACTCTTAAATTTATACAAAAAATTATTTATTAACTGCATTTATTAACTTTTTGTAAAAAATTAAATTTATCAGTATTTATTGTTTGTTACTATTTACTCAATTTTTTAATTTACGGAATTTATTTTATTTAATTAAGTTATATTTATTTACTTCAATTTAATTGAAATAATTCCTCAATTAGAATTGAATTTATGTAGACATATTTTCGATACAGTTACTTTGTTTCAAAAATGACGCGTAATATGCCTGCCGTCACTTCCGCTCCCATTAATGGCGGCTTTGTCTCATTCCTCATTAAAGGATCCCTACGATTGGAGCGCTCAGGGCGCCTCCTTTTTTTTTAGTGGTTTTTGAAATGCAAGGATGCACTACTACAAAGTTATAAATCCATCCGGACGAGACCCTCGGCATAATTATATTATCAGAATATGTACTCACCGTAGCCCAGTTTATCCAATACGAAACAAGAGAATATTTGTTATTGATATCCCCGGGACGAGTCCCGAGATAACAAGAGAATATTTGCTATTAATATTTCCGGGACGAATCGTATTGGGCTACGGTGAGTACATATATGTACCCAGTAAACAATTTGTCAGCAAATTGTAACCAAATTGACACCAAATACGCGCAAAACTTGTCGACAAATCCGGTGCGATCTGTGTCTGCAATACGCTTGTGTTTTGCTAGCAAAGCTTGTGTACATGACTTGACACCAAATTGGCGCCAAATATCGAGCAAAACAGGGCAGCAAAAGTTCAACGGCTGAGAAATGAAATCCGAGAAATAAAATCCGAAAATTTGATAGACTTTTTGTAGGAGAAAAGGTAAAGGTTAGAGAAAATTTAAGGAACTTAATACTTGCTGGCCTTTAGCGTTTTCTCTTTTTGACGGAGTTTCAAGATCTCGTGGCTCTGCAGATCGGTGGTGGTTTTCATGGCATTGTTACGTCCAACCCCAGGATTAAGATAAAGAAAACTGGGAACCGAAGGAAAGGCTAACCAGAGGGGTAGGGGTAAGGAAGGACGCAACCAGATACTTACAAATATCGCTCGCAGGTACACGCACTGAGGCGCGTGGCGCGAGCCGAACGCACTTTCGATGGCTCGGGAAGGGTCAACGTCCGTAGAGACGGTAGGACTCCTTCCGTGAGCGGTGCGATCGTCGGTCCTCTTTTGAGTCAGGGAATTTAATCCCTTTAACTCGGGATCGGACCTCGTGTGACTTTAGGAGGGAGATAAGAGTGAGGTCTTAAATTAATGAATAAACGAGGATATTATTAACATAGCTGTTTATTCTTAATCAACATAAAAAAAAAAGGTATTATCTATTATGAATTTTACATGTATTTGACACAAAAACAAAAAAAAAATATGCTGTCTGGTATTACTAAAATAATAAAAATCTAATAAACAAATTGAGTACAATTAAAAGGAATGAATGTGCGAGTGTGAGGTGAATGTATATGGGTGGATCGCGGGTGTTACATTGGTTCGGAGGTGATCGGGCAGGATTTTTAAAGGGGGACCTAATTGAAAATATACATCCTGCCCGCTATTATTACATTGGAGTCGAGGAAAAAAAAAATAATCTACATGAAGTTAACTACGGTGTGGAGTGTAAATGGTGATGGATGCGAATTATAACTACTATAAAGAGGGTCTTACTCTAAAGTAATTATCTCGGCGTCGTCTAAATCGACGGTCGAGGCGGTGGAAGGAGCGGGGGAAGGTGGGCGTTGGAGGATTGGAGGGGGGTTGGGTCTGACGGGGATGATTCTATACGGGGCTACGCGGCAAACGAGACGAGACCCCCAAGTACGGGGCGACAGCGGTCCGTCCGGCAGAGTTCTAGGAGGGGGAACGGCGAGTTGCGGGGCAGGCCGACCTTGCTCCTCTTTTCGCGCCCGCTTATTCTGACGCCTCTTCGAATGTTTCGCGGCGTTCTTGGATTTTTTACAGAAACCGTTCGAATTCACTAAAAGGGTAGCGGATTGTTAGTTCTAAAGGGGGTTAATCGCAGGGTCGTCACCTCTTTTAGTTGCCAACCCGGAAGCAGCGGCTAACCCAGAACGACAAAACTACCTCTTATCCACCGACACACGGCTTGCGCAGAACAGCAAAAACCATCCCTTGTACACCGACCATTATCCCTTGTCCACCGACCATTATCCCTTGGGACCATGAATCGATTAACTCGGCACCATAAATCGGTTAACTCGGGACCATAAGAGCCGCTCTGAATCCACCGATCATCGGGTGACTCGAGACCGCAAAGTCACTCCGAATCACCGCCAATACTTGAGACAACGGGATGACCGAGAGACTTCCCAACGCGAGAATGAATTGCAAAACAACCCCGGTATCCGCGTATATGTGTATATATTTTTGAGACTTACTAGTTGCAGATTACGGGGTGGGAGCGCCTCCTTTGCGAATGTGGGCCAGTTGGAGGATGAGTCGAGCGACTGAGGTGGTGTCGGATTCTCTTGTGCACTGACTCTAAGGCCGGAAACGTGGTTGCAGAAAAACTAACGAGACTAAGGCTTGAGACGCTTGAAGAGAGTCGGAAGCTTTCTTGACGACGAGTGTCGCAATGTCAGGGTTTATATAGGAAAATGTAAAGAATGGAAGGGATGGGTTTCGTGTGGGATGTGTCTGGTTTTCATTTTGGGAAATCCTGGTTGGCGGGATGTTTCTAATTTTTATCTGGAGAATTTCTTATTGGGTGAGGCGTTTCTCACCCAAGGGCCAGATCTTAAGTTTTCGCCTATCCTAGAAAGCTTAGAGACGGTTATCGATTTTTCCGGTTTTCCATTGGTGAGTCCCCTCGTAAGGCCCCCACTGTCTTATCGGGGATGCAATCCAGCGATTCTTCCAGTGACTCATTTGTTTTCGACTATCGCCGATTCTTTTATTAGGGTCCCTTATTTATCCCGCGACCTTGTTCCAATGTTGACAGACGATGCATATCCTTCTAATCTTAATTGTAGTCTTATCACAAACAGAAACCTCCGCCACGTATCCTTAGATTCCTAAAACCACGTTTCAGATTTTGTCTCTGTTTGTCGGACATTGCGCGGGTAGTTTTGGCATAGGCGCATGATGCAATAAAGATCCCAAGTAAACTCCATTTGGGATTAACCCCCCTTTTTGGCGTGTCGTGTCGCCGGGTTATAGTCATGGGCCAGACTAACTTGATAAAATTCCGATCGCGTATGCCCCGTCTGTCAATATTCCGTCACCTGGAAGGTTGCATTTTAGTTGCCCAAACAAATAGCTAGCTGATATAAAAAAAGGAATGTGAGGAGATCAAGGCTCACTCGCCGATCGATAACCGTCCGTGTTTAATTTATTTATCCTAACTTAAGAGATATCTTAGACGTTTACTAGAAATTTCCGCGAAAAAGGGAAATCGTGGAGTGCGCAGGACGTAACAGCATGGTGATTTCGTTTTCAGACTTAATGCGCACAGAATTTAGTTATAATAAATATAAAGGCAACGGCACGGGGCGAGACTGGAAGCAATAGTATTATGAATGCCGTTCTGCGCGGACTAGACTGTCTGTAATTTCGGAGTGGATCGGTGTCCCGCTGTCGCGGTTTATATATGATTTTTAGGGTTGGGTTATCATGGAATATGTCTCAACCTTCTGGTGGGTGACCTGTTTTTCCGATAATAACTCTTGTTAGTCATTAATTAAAAAACATGTTTTCACAACACCTCCACGGAAAGTTCGACTTTTCATGCCTGTAGAGAGGGGCGAAAGCGGCCAATTTCACGCCATCGCCAGGGCGGCATAGCGGGCGGAAAGTAACCACTTTCCTCCCTAGGGAAGAAAGTAACCACTTTCCGCCCTAGGGAAGAAAGCAACCACTTTCCGCCCTAGGGAAGAAAGTTAGCCCTGACTTGAAATTGACCACTGTCGCCTCTCTCTAGGCATGAAAGTCGAACTTTCCGTAAAGGTATTGTGAAAAATATCGTGTGCACCTCGCGGCGAAAGCTTTTTCAGACTCGTGTGATTTTCCACCCTTGCCTTCGGCTCGTGCGGCAAACTTCACACTCGTCTGAAAAACGCTACTTTTGCCCCTTGGTGCACAATATACTATTTTCTCACGGATCGAGACACTAGATTTCGAAATTTCTACTATCTTGTCTTTGTCTGTTATTGTCTAGCGTCAAGTGTTTTTCACGAATTTTCGGCGGCGCGGGTTTCACAATTTCTCGTGGATCGAGACGCTAGATTTCGAAATTTGTATATTCTTGTCTTTATCTGTTATTGTCTAGCGTCAAGTGTTTTTCATGAATTTTTCCTGAGAATATATATGATGGCCTGATCGGCTATTAACCGGCGGCGCAAGTTTCACAAATATTCTTATTTGTTTGATTTTGATGTCGGAAAGGATGATAATTCATTATCATCGGTAACCTTGAGACCAACGGCTGGCTCGCAGCTCCCGTGCGCCAGAGCCGGGAGGTGCCTGCCAAAGCTAGCTACGATCCAGAAGCTGGAGATGAGGGCGTTCCGAAAGGTGCAGGGGGTGGAGCCCGGATTCATCTACACCCTGGACAAGACCAAGCGGGCCGCACTGAAGGACGGAGAGCGAATCCGGATCGACGCTACTCCACATGTAGATAGTGACATTTAGGTTAAGATTGTACAAAAGTTAGGTTAAGTGACTAATTATCGAGAAAGAAAAAGCTCCAGTTTTCATTTGTGTTTTATATCACAGTTTAAATTTAAGTTTTCCATGGTAAGCGAGGGCGCAGGATACGCCGTGGTAAAGTTGATTCTGATAATATTATTTGGTTAACCGCACGAGATGCGGTATATTTAGTTCACGGTAAATTTATTTTGTTCGGAAAGGCGCGAGGCACGCCATGATAGTATTGAGTTTCTTCCATATTATTTGTTTAACCGCACGAGATGCGGTATATTGAGTTTATCGCGCGAGATAACATGGGGTTGAAGTTACGCGGGATTACCGCAGAGGGTAATCCTATCACCATGGTAAGTTTCCGTCGGGAAGAAGGAAGCTTACTGACCGACAGTGGTTCAAACGGCGAACCAGACAAACGCGAGCGCGAACCATCACCGGCGCGCATAGATTCGAGAGATAAATAATCGACGGTAGGGCATAAAGACACCGGTTGGCATATCGACCGCCGCGATACGGACCACGTGACCGAGAATCAGTAAGGACGAAGCAATCGAGCGGTAACTTGACCACCGCGTCCCTGACGGTAGAGAACAAATAAACGTAATGCATAAGCGCGCGAATTATCCAAATAAACTTGGAAACGGACCATAGAACCATGGCCAGTGCCCCAAGTAAACGGAGGGACCCAGCGGTCGGGTACCCGCGCAAATCTGACCAAAGTCCGACCAATAAAGGGACACGACGATCAAATCCGCGATCCGACGGGTAGAAGCGACGGAAACGTGGCCAGCAACCTGACCAGCATAAGCGCGGAGCGAAACATCCGAGCCGCGAAATTGGCACACGAAGCGAAGGGGGAAGGGCCACGAGATGCGATCCCGCGAAAAAGCCGCGTCATTGTAAGCGTAGACGCGAAGATCGCGAGCAAACGATTGGCCAGCGCCGCGACCAAGCCGGGCATCCGACGCAGCGGAAAACCGTGCGAATCGAAAAAGGGGAGCGAAAAATTGTGAACCCCGCCGAGAAAATCCCGCTATCTCAAACGGAAGCACCGATAGCATGGCCATACCAAAAAAGCGCGGAAGAGCGATCGAACCGCGCAAGGCAGCGAATGCGACCCACGATGAGCCTAAACGAAGCCGTAAAATGTAAAAGTGAGACACACCTCCCAAGGAAATTAATTAACAACAAGTAACACTAATTGACGTTATCAACAAACAGAAATTTCTCGAACTTGGGAAATGGGTCTCACATGGCAACAGGTACTTTCTGGAAGGTATGCAAAAACCATGTACCTGTCAGAATTGACGAGTTAATAGCTTTGTTTGCGCGCCCGCATATGTCGAACAGATGTGGGTATAAGGAATGCGGAAATCGGAGTCCGGGCGCGGACGGCGTTCATTGGTTGCCAGGGGCGTGGCTACCCCGAGCCGGGGAAAAACGCCGTAGGGTATAAAAGGGAGGAACGAAGCCCTCTCGAGGAATTCGTTTCCCACACGAACACTGAGATAGAACAACCTGCGTTCATAGTCGATAAAGCTTAGGAACTTAGAGTCTTGCGTTTCGTAACCAAAGGACGAATATTCCGCGATAATCGCGTTAACACTTTGTAACTTGTACTGCTAAAAAGGAAAATATATTATTATTTCACCTAATACAAATTCAGAGTCGAGTCAGTGAGAAATTACCTTCATAAACTTACCTGATCCTGATACTTATCGGTTGGCGGTCCCAAACACGTCCGGGGAGATTCATCCAAGGTCCAGCGACGAAACGGCGGTGCACAGCCGGAGTCCTACAGCTTGGTCCAGAAGCGATGATCCGAGATTCGGCGACATACAGGGTAAATCTGCGGCAAAAGGGGAATCAGTAAGGGTATTGCGTAGTCTGAATAGATCGCGAATTAACCAATCCGTTCTCGGTAAACGGAAAAAAACCGAGTGGCGACCGTGTCGGTGACACTTAGATTGTTAATTAGTAAGAACATTACACCTCCGTACGGCTACAGTGAGGGACGGCCTCACCGACGATTATTTCACGTGGATAGGAGCGAACGGAGTTACTTGGCGAGATCCGGGAATCTCGGAGACGTAGCGCCTAAAAAACGCACCGATGCTTGCCAGGTACACGGAAAGAAGACACTACCCGCAATAAAATGGCGACCGTGACAGGACTCGTTTAAGCATAACCGAGTTCGTAAATTGAAACGTGATTAATCCGGTAGAGAATAACAGCGTGCAACGAGTCGTGCGAAAAGCCCAGAGCGAAAACCGTGGAAACAGACCGAGAATAAGATGGGCGAAAGAATAAGAGCGATTCGGTGGGAACGTAAAACGACGTGCGACGAAAGACGCGAAGCCGCGGGATCTATAGCAAAAGATTCGTGACGATTACAATTCGCGTGGAGAGCGTACGACGGTGCCCATCGGGCCTTAAGCCGAAACGTCGTGAAAAGGTCGCGAAACGAAAACGGTACGCCAGTCTTATAGGATGCTAAGGAAAAATTGGTGAACTGAGGCGCGAAGTAGCGTATTAACGAAAGCACACGCGTCAGCGAATACCGTAACAACGTGCGCCACAAAGAACGCGAGATCGCGGGCCCAAAAGATCCGGCGGTTGAAATACAATCGCGTTAGGGGACACGGGTGTTAGGCGTGAATCGGCGCGAAGCGCGGAGCAGTAGAGTAAAAGGGAGCAAATACTCCGAAATACAAAGACACCCGTTACATCGTAGGAGCGGTGCTAACAAAATAGGGGCCGAATAAGCCCACGTACAAAGTGGCAAAAACGTACGGCTTTTCGAAGCGAAACACCCGAGTCGACACCACGAGTGGCGGGATGACACTAAAATTGGGCCAAAATTTTAATTCACACGTATAGGCGATCGGATTGACGGACGGTGAGATGCGCGGAAACATCGTAAAAACGTGCGTAAGTCTACCCGCGTAACCGAAACGCATACCATAGCGCGGTTTATACCAACGCGGAAGGAGAAACGTACGGGCAATACGCGCACCCTAAAAATCAAGAAACGAGCAAAGCGGGCGCATAATAAATACTAGAAGGGCCATAAAGTTACAAAACGGGTCCCAAAGTCCAAAGAAGAGGCAGAGGACGGCGGTCGAAATCGACATCGGGGATGCCAAATCTGCAGCATTCCCCGGTAGGACAACACACACGATCGCACGGACTCCAAGCAACGGTGGTGAATAGAACGTTAGACACCGACGCAAATACAATGGCCGAGGAAAATAGATTACCGGGTAACCAAAACCAAGATGACAATCAGGTACTGAATTTAAGCAATGATGCCGATCGGGCGAGAGAAGTACCGACATTAGCTGCTTTAGCTAGACAAAATGCCGAGTTCGCAGAGATGATGCGACACATAACTGAACAGTTGGAGCAGATGAGACAAGCAACGGGCGAGAATCGCGAGTTCGCCGACCACAATCGTAGCGTACGCGAGCTATCGGCCGACCAAGCCGAGAAAAAAATAGCTTCCCGAAGCTACGACGACGAACAGCAGCGGCATAATGGGCCCATGGATATACTACCGCTGCAGGTAAGACTTCTACACGGAGGGTGGATCAAAAACCCCTTCGACGAGCTGAAATATTTTGGCAAAAGTGATAAGCAGAATCCGATGAGGTTCATGCAAAAATTTGAGAAATTCGCAGTTTATGAAAACGTGCCGGAGGACGAGCAACTACACTACTTTGGACGTTGTATGCGTGGGGCGGCGAGCCAGTGGTTTGAGCTGCAACAAGCGGACGACATATATGAGATCAAGCGCCTGTTCACACAGACGTATTGGGGCTGCCAAGCCCAAATGCGTTTTAGACAGCGCGTATATTTTGGCAAATACAGGGCCAACGAAGAAAATATGTCGATGGCGGAGTACGCGTTGGGCGTGGCGCGCCAGGCAAAAACACTGCTACCACCTATGACGGACGAGGAGATCGTTCAGACGGTGCGTGAGCACTTCGACGCAGATGTGGCCAGGGAATTAAGGCCATCCGTCGTTAAAACGGTGAACGACATGGTGGACATGTTGGACACAATAGAGAACGAAAGAGAAACGCGACGACTGCGCGGAGAAGCGCGTCGCGCGAACCAGAGCGGCTACGATAAATCAACGTACGACCGCGGCAATAACGCAAACAAAATGGCCGGTACATCGACCAATCGCGGAGGCGCGAACGACCGACGGGGCGACGGACGTCAAACCAACTCCACCAGACGCGACACGGCGAGCCAATCGGCACAGTCGTCGTATAAGAAATCGACAGGCTGGCGGAAGACGGACTCACCGGAGGCAAGGCGCAAGGGCGCGGTCGACATCGTCGAGCTTCCGGATAGCGGAGACGACAACGGCAAACAGAAAACAACGCGGTATACGCGCGAGCGCGAGAATAGCGCGAGGCGTGGCCACGACGCCAAACAATCGACGGCGTATCCCAGAGGTCAAGGGAGTACGCGCGATCAAGGGCGGAAAATGGCGGCGATTACCGCCGTAAGTCACGCGGATAACCCCGTGACACTCGATCAAGACGAATGTAGTGACCATGTCGAATCAAGTGAGGACGAACAATACAGCGCGGACGAGAAAACATGTTGCGCAATTACGCATACAACAACCAGCGAAGACGAAAATTCGGTGGGCGAAAGTCCACTGAATATTATCAGGACGCGCGAAATCGTCCAAGAGCTCGACGAGGACATGGCAAAGGAGCAGAGTAAACGGTACGACCAAGCGGACGTGCCGATGATTCAAATGAAATTTGGTAGTTGCCAGACGAAAGCCTTGATTGATACAGGGGCGCAGGTCACGGCGATGACGCGTGCGTTCTACCAACAGCTACGCGAGGCAGACGAGGAAATGGAACTACTACCAATAAAAAAATTCACCCTGAGAGGGGCGTTTTCGGAAAAGGGATCCGTTATTTCAAGCAAAGTGCGCATTAACTTTCGATATAAAGGCGAACAATATACACACGAGTTTTTCATAGTGGAAAACTTGGCGTACGAGATCGTATTGGGAATCGATTTCCTGGTCAAATATCGCATGGAATTAGCGTGCGACGATGAAATCGATGTGAGGTTTAGAAAAACTATCCACCCTATAATACGATTGAACGCCATGAGGCGCGAAGACGCCGAGACGCAATTGCAAGAAATATTGGACAACCACGCTGAGTTGTTCAACGGCGAAATTGGCCGAGTCAAACATTATAAACATAAAATAGAAATGAACGTTACTCGGCCGTATAAACGGAAAACGTACCCGATACCTGAGATCCATATGGAACGTGTCAGGAATTATATCAGGGACCTTGAGATCAAGGGCATCGTACGAAAACAAGCAACACAGTACGTCAATCCCTTGGTAGTTGTTATTAAAAAGAACGGTGACATTCGTCTGTGCCTCGACGCACGCGAGATCAACAAACAGATGAAAAACGACCACGCTCAACCACCGACCATCGAAGAGGTATTTCGGCGTATAGGCACGAAAAAATGGTTCACGACCTTGGACATAACAAATGCCTTTTGGCAAATTCCATTAACACCGGAATCAATGCAATACGCCGGATTTATGTTCGACGGACAGACATACGTGTTTAAACGTATGCCATTTGGCCTAAAGACCTCAGGTGCTTCATTCACGAGGGCCATGCACGGAACGTTGGGAGACCAGGAGTTCCTGTTGGTCTACCTCGACGACGTGCTAATCGCATCCGACTCATTGGAAGAACACCTGATGCACCTTGAATGGGTGTTGTCAAAGTTGGAAAGCGCAGGCTTTAAACTAAACCGTAACAAATGTGAGTTCCTGCGTGAAGAGATCAAATTCCTGGGACACACGTTTAACGAAATTAAGGCCGAGATAAATGAAGAAACTAGAATGGCGATCGAAAATTTCGAGAGGCCGAGGACAAAGAAACATGTACAGTCGTTCCTAGGATTGGTGAACTGGGATCGCCGTTTCATTAAAAATCTCGCAAGAATGACCAAGCCGTTGGAAGAGTTACTCAAAAAAGGACGAAAATTTGAATGGACATCCGAATGCCAGAAGGCGTTTAAAGACATCAAGCAAGCGTTTCGCGAAGCGCCAGAATTATATTTGTTTCGACCAGACGCGCGTTACGGAATATACGTAGACGCGGCACGGACGGGGCTGGGCGCGAGGCTGTATCAATACAGCGGAGACGCGGACGCGGAAATGCGACAGACGATAGGGTACGCGAGTCGAAGTTTGAAGGGCGCGGAAAATAATTACACCGTAACAGAGCTAGAATGCTTAGCGCTGGTATGGGCATTGCGAAAGTCGTTGTTGCTAGGCAGACACGTGCGCGTACACACAGACCACCAGGCCTTGAAATTCCTTAGCACTTGCGTCCAAAACAACGGAAGAATCGCACGTTGGTTCGCGTTCCTACAAGAATTCGACCTAGAGATAGTCCATTTGCCCGGGAGAGAAAACGAAATCGCAGACGCGCTTTCACGGAAGGCAGTAAACGCGGACGCGACTAGTGAGATGACCAGACGTATAGCCTTGATACGCGACAAAAATCAGGGAATAGATACCCACGCGTGGATTGAGGTTATTAGAAACGCACAAGATGACGAGATAGCGCTCCAAGAAGCAAGACAGAACCATCCGGAAATGGTGTATGAACGCGATGGATTAATAAGAATTAACCGCGATGACGAAGAAAAAATTGCATTACCCCGCGGAGTAACGTGGAGAATCGCGCGAAACGCGCACCATTTATTGATCCATTTCGGAACAGACAAGACGTACGACTTCTTGAAACGCTATTTCGACGGTCCGAACTTTGCGCGTATAGCACGCGACGTAGTGGCTTCATGCGAAACATGCCAAGCCACTAAGTATTATACGAAACCTACTGTGGGAACCGAATACTATAGATTGCTGGAGGCACCGGGCGAAACATTGTCATTGGACATTTTTGGTCCATTACCCGCGACCCATCATGGTTATAAATACGTGTTGGTGATAATGGATCAGTTTTCCAAATTCGTAAAACTATTCCCAATGCGAGACCAGCGTCTCGATACCATAGTGCAAAATCTGGAAAACAGATTCTTCGCGGAAGTAGGTATCCCACAGACAATATTAACCGACAATGGCGGCCAATTCATGACCGACCGATGGCGTGAATTCGCTGACCAAAAGGGATTTGAGGTTAGGCGAACGTCACCGTACAACCCGCAATCGAACCCGGTCGAACGCGTCATGCGTGAATTAGGACGAATTATAAGAACCTATTCAAGTCATAGGCAACATGCGTGGCATAGGGTAATTGACCGTGCGGAGGAGGTGATTAATCATACTAGACACGCGTCGCACGGGTTTACCCCGATCGAACTCAATAACGGTGAAAACGGCCACCTTAGCGCGATAGACCCCGTACTGATTCCCCGAGAAGATCCGGAGAACCAGCAACCATGGGCCGACAAGGTCGAAAGGGCGAGGCAACGCCTAGCTGAGGCAGCACGCAAGCGAAAAATCCAAGCGGACAAGCATGGGACAGCCGCGTACCACGAAGGACAACGCGTGTGGGTCAAACTCCACCGGAGGTCGGACGCCAGACGAAGATTGACGAGGAAAATCCATCTGGTATACGAGAGGCCATACCGAGTTCAAAGCATCATACGTCCGAACGCCTACTTGATCGAGGATTTGGATGGCCAAACCATCGGCGTATTCAACGCGCGCCAGTTAAAGCCACACCGTGCAGCCACGTTGCGCGAAGACGAACAAGATGGCGACGAGGGCTACGACGAGGGGCGTGACGAAGATGGCGGACCCAGGAATGACGGGGAGTCGGACGATGACGACAGCTATGCAGGCGACGAATCCGAACCAGAACCGGAATCCCAAGAAGAAGGGACCACCGACGAGTCTGACTCGGACGACGGAGGGGATGGCCATGCCCACAGCCAAACGGAGAGCGATAGCGACTCCGATGGAGGGGATACCAGTAGTGGGGGAAGACACTACCCGAATAGACGTGACAGACTCCCGCTAAACCTATCCGAAGACGAGAGCGACAAGCCACCGGATACGGATGGCGAGTCTATTGGAGAAGTGGCACAAGAGATTGAAAGAGTGGGGATACGCGACCGAACCCGAGACGAGACGATCGACATCTCGGCGTCCAGTCGCTCGGCGGAGGAGGCACCAGTAGCACAGGCGCAGCCAAGGAGAACGCCAAACCCGGCCAATCAAGAAATTGGAGAGCCGTGGAGTGCTATAGCGGCCCGTATCCTACCACCACCGACGGATTCGGAGGAGGAGGCACCAATAGCACAGGCGCAGCCTAGGAGAACGCCAAGCCCGGCCAATCAAGAAATTGGCGAACCGTGGAGTGCTATAGCGGCCCGTATCCTACCACCACCGACGGATTCGGAGGAGGAAAATAGTGTTGAGCAAGGGCAGCCAGATCCGGGCGAACCCTGGTCATAGCACAAAGAATACGGCCACCACCAACGGACAGTGAAAGTGACTAGTGCGCGGTGGTAGAACAAAACCAAAGTAACAGTAGTGAGATAGAAGTATTGGACGAACACCGAGTGATAACGATAAACGCCATGTGGGTTGACCCGAATGATAGTGATACGTCCACACTCAACTACGAGGACTTTTGCCAAGGACTCCGAGGGCAGAGTAGCCTAAGGGAAGATGGCAAGATGTTCATCAAAACGACAAGACAAAACGGCATACTTACCCCAGTGAGCGAGATGTCCATCGACGAGGCGGACGGCGATGGTGAATCCCACGATGAATCGATCCAAATGGAGGAGGAACCACAGCCACCAGAAGTATCCGTCCACATGGAGGAAGCGGAAGCCAACGACGAAGCCACCCCAATGGAGGAGGACAGATCCCACGACGACCTGAAACAAAAGGAAGAAAATGAGATGAGCATCACAATTTACCACGAGGTGACCATAGAACACAAGAACACTGGCGAAAAGGACGGAAAATGCACACCCAGAACTTCAAAAATGACGGGGAGTAGCAACACAAAGGGACAGAAAATAAGGAACGCATGTGACCTCCGCAACCTCAAAACTCTACGGTGGCGTGCCAAGATGCGAGCACTGAGGAGAGAGAGGGACCGACGAGGGAGGTTCACCAGCAAGGTCACTTCGCGGGCCAACTTCAGAAACAGAATAAGAATTACCAAATTGAGACACCCAGTATACCAGCAAGAACGCGGCAGAGCGCGTAAACATATGGCCACAAGTACGGGCAGACGATCTGAGGAATGCGGGCAACGTAAACACGGTAATACTACGTTGGGTCGTAAACACCGTGAACCAATCGTATGCCGAAGAGTGGAGGTAAAACCCACCTCGGCGAGTAAGACGAGCAATCCGCGACCAGTCGTCCGGAGCATTTTACACCGTGCGCGTGATAATAGAGCAAACCGGCAAACCATGGCACAGCCGGGAACAAGCCTTGCCGAAAAGGAAGACACAATCTTGCAGATGCTCGACCAATGCATCATAGCAGCGGAGGATCACCAAGCGATACAACGCATAATGTGCCTGGGCGAGAAGGTCGCGTTATCCGCTCCAGCAGAAACACCCTCGCTGGAGGAAAAGGAGAAAGCGCAGCAAATTGTGCACAAAATCGCGCAGCTGCAGAAGGCAAAAAGCATTCCCATGGGAAAGTGCCAAAACCTGAGAGTGCGAGACCCCGATACAGGGGCCACCGTCGCCAGGGTCACCATCGGCATATCGGTGAAATATGAAAATCCGGCGGACACCACACCGTTCCGCATAACCGCCGACATCGAGGGCGATCAAATCGTCCTCACCGCTGAGACAAGGCCTCCACGCAAGGCCACCGGGGAGGAGCCTGATGACAGCAACGAGGAGACCGACGGCGAGCACGACCAGGAGGGCGAGCGTGGCGCGGCGGAAGAGAGCGCCCCAGAAGGACCGGAGCACGACGATCACCGCAGCGACCGGGAAGGCGAGGAAGAATGTGCCACGACGGAGCACAGCACGCTCGAAACTACGAGCACCGGTGTACAAGAGACGCCGAAAATCAAGGGCGGACGCAAGGAGATGCAGCCGGAGCACCTCGTGATCGAAGCAGACCCGTCAATCCCGAGCACGAGCACCGGGAAACGGTCAACGAAGAGGCGAGCACGCTGGATGGCCACCTCGGATTCGGACTCCAGCGAGGACGAGGAGAGGGCGGTCGTCTCACAAACCACGCGACACGAGGTGACAGTAACGACAACAACTGCCAGAAAAACGTCCAACCGACGGGCGGCACAGAGAGCGTACAGCCGGATCAGCCAGATGCTCTCTATAGAACATGAGGAGGACCTGGCCGTGAGGAGGGACTTCCGCCACGAACGGATTACTTTATACTGCTGTTTAGCTATCGATATCTTAGTTGTTGATATGCCAGTTAAATTAAATGTCTGTGGTATTTTCACTAATTTATTATCCTGTGACGAGAACAAAATTAAATGAATAATAACTATTTCTTTCGCTAACGTTAATTCATTTCTAAATACTAGATTTCCTGCACAAAATTGGCATGTTTTTCCATATAATGGACCCCAATTTAAAAATGTATCTTTTAATAAATTATTAAGATTATAACTTTTCTTCTTCAAATTATTAATAGAAATTGGGATAACTATGTTATCAGTAATATTATCTTTTGTCGTATAACCACATGAGTTGCTAATGCACTTAGTAGTACGAGTAACTTGATGCTCAACCAAAGGAGGGGTGTCAATAAGGCTGTTTTTTGGACCATGTCAGAATCGCTCCAAACTGTGGTATTTTCTTCCTACCGATGTAGCTCACAACCTCCTAGAACCGTTTGCTGTCCGAGCAATTAGAGGCTGAGAACGGGCAACTTGAAATCTCAAAAATCAATGAAGTTTTTCACATGGTAGTAGTGCCGGTCTCATTTCAGCATGTCATTGTTAGGTGAGAGGGAGAGAGGAAGGGTGGGGGAGCGAGGGAGGGAGGGAGGGGGAGGGTGGGAGGTAGAGGGGGAGGCAGGGAAGTAGGTAGAGGGGAGAAAGAGAGAGATTGATTGATTGATTGGTTTTATTTAAGCCAAAGTCAAGACTTTAGGCTATTAGTGAATTAACAAATATATAAATGATAAACAAGATATAGACAAATATATAAACAAAAAAAGAGAGAGAGAGAGGAAGAGAGAAAGAGAGAAAGAGAGAGGGAGGGAGAAGGAAAGGGAAGGAGAGAGAGAGGAACAGAGATACAGGGAAAGGAAGGGAAAGGAGAAAGAGGGAGAGGGAGGCAGAAGGTGGCAGAGGGAGGGAGAGGGAGACAGACTTGGTCCCTCCCGTCTGGTTCTCGTCATTTTCTCTCTCGCTCTCCCTCTTCCCCTTCTCTCTCCCTCCCTCCTTCCCTTCCTCCCTTCCCCCCTCTCTCTCTTTTTCCTCTCTCCTTCTCTCTCCCTACCTTTCCTTTCCTCTGCCCCCCCTCTGCCTTCCTCTCCCATTTCCTCCCTTTCTCTATCTTTCTCTTCCTCTCCCCCTCTCCCTCCCTCTCCTTTTTCCTCTCCCTCTAACTTCCTTTCCTTCTCCCTCTCCCCCTCTCTCTCTTTCTTTCTTATCCTCTTCCTCTCTCTCTCCCCCTCTACCTTCCTCCCTCTCTTTCCCCCCTCTACCTACTTCCCTGCTTCCCCCTCTACCTCCCACCCTCCCCCTCCCTCCCTCCCTCGCTCCCCCACCCTTCCTCTCTCCCTCTCACCTAACAATGACATGCTGAAATGAGACCGGCACTACTACCATGTGAAAAACTCCATTGATTTTTTAGATTTCAAGTTGCCCGTTCTCAGCCTCTAATTGCTCGGACAGCAAACGGTTCTAGGAGGTTGTGAGCTACATCGGTAGGAAGAAAATACCACAGTTTGGAGCGATTCTGACGTGGTCCAAAAAACAGCCTTATTGACACCCCTCCTTTCTTATGTAATTGTATTTTGTGCAAATGGCAATAAGAAATTCAAGAGCGTCTCGTTTTGCCGGTTTTTCATCATCACGACTCGCTCTCTTAAAGCGCTCTCCTAAATCTGTCCGTATCGCATCAGCATTCAAATTAGGTAATCGTTGTCACATTTATGCGCTAATATACTTAAATCATCTTTATCAACTTTAAGCAACACTTTCCTAATAATACTTGACTGCAAGAAACATTGTATTACTGAATTTGCGTAGCATGAAACTCCATCTTCATTTTTCAAAGCAGGTATCGGCTCAACAGTACTTTTTCCAGCTTGTTGGTCTGACTCTTGACCGGCATTGATTATTTTTGACAATGTCCACGGAACATCTTTTACTTTTCGAAAACGTTTTTTCGAAATATTAATCATTTCTGCTTGCGGTAGAAATTTTCTTAGCCGATTACATTCGACAATAGCTCTTTCACTTGCCGTTACAGATGAAGGATCAAAGTTAATTAAATGCAATCCATCCAGAGACGTTACTCGGGATAACGCAACATATACCTGACCACAACTAAATATAGAATTGCCTATATCCATAACAGCGTTTTGCAAGGTTAATCCTTGACTTTTATGAACGGTTATGCCATAACTGACAGTTATGGGAAATTGTTTTCTGATAACATATGCTTTCTCCATTACTTTAAACTTGACACTTACTCTTTCAATAGAATACTCCAAACCAGACGGTAAGAGAAGTTTAATCTTTTCTACATAATCGGTAGATGTATCTTGCACAACAGAAATAACTGTAGCAATTGTACCATTTACGAGGCCCAAAGTGACATCAATATTGCGTCTTATCATAACTTTTGCTCCAATTTTAATTGTAATTTGTTTCAAAAGTCCAGCTGTATTAGTATCATCGTCTTCATTATCCGTCAATCGCTTTTGTACCGTTCGTTTAATATATTTATTATTACAGTCAAACGTATCTTCAGCAATTAATAATATTTCTTTCGAAGCAATACGATTTAGCATTGCAGTGTTAAGCACTTCGCACAAATAACGAGTAGGCAGTAAACAAACAGTATCAAGCGGCAAATTATCAATAAAATTACACAATTCATATAATCTCGCATCGAAAGACTGACCTTTCAATGATATTTTTCTTTTCTCGAGAATCTCACAATCAGAAGTTGTCAATAAACCAACACGAACTCTCGAGAGTAATTCACGATAAGATCCATCTCCTTGCTGACGCATATTGATCGTCAATTCATCATATTGAAATTTTCGCCACAACCATTCCTCAGGAGTAGTCCCCACACTGCCAATATATTTATCAAATTCTGCTTTTGATAGTGGAACAAAGATAAAATTTTCAAGTACAGGAGGTAATTGAAGCAAATCTCCAAATTAAAGAATATGCTTTCGACCAAAGAAACCGTCATCCATGGTATCAAATATTTCACATAGTCGTAAATGTATATACATAAAAGTTAAATTAGATATCATTGATACTTCATCAATTATAATAAGAATAACATCTTTAAGATCTGCCCGTAAAACTTTCAAAACGTGATCGGATAATGGTGTATACTTAGGAGACTGCTCACCATGTTCAACAGGTAACTGATATTGCCTGTGATTTGTTAAAGCAGCGATATTAAACGCCGCTATACCAGTAGGTGCTGTTACAGCAGTATCCTTGTTAAGATTTTGTTTTATCCAGCATTTAATTGTTTTAATTAAGAAACTTTTACCAGTATCTCCTTCTCCGCTAACGTATAATAGTAATTGTTTAAATTGTTCATCATCCGGCGATATAGTTACGGCGTTGATCACTCTGTCAAATACTCTTTTTTGATCTGCGTTCATATTTGAAATCATTTCAGAGACATCGATTTCCTGATCTAATTTGTCACCAAGATCCTTAAAATCTTGCATCGCTTCACCAGCCTCAATATTTTGAACACCTATTGGATTATCGGGATCATCTTGAGACTCCTGCTGTTTTTCCAAATCATTTAAATATTGTTCAACTAATTGCTCCGCAGTTTCAAATGCTTTCCGCACTTCCTCTAATTTTTCATGATATTGCAATGCTTCCGTAAGATATAACTTTCCCTTGTGAAACGCTTCTGTATATGTATCACATCCGTTTTTAAGATCTTCTATTTTCCGCCACGGTTTAAACAAGAGCAGTAATGAAAAGAAATAATTTTCCGGCTGCGTATTGACATTATATTTATAGTGATTAATAAGACATCCACGCTGTCGCCGTTTTAGATAATAACCATTCTCCATTGTGT